>JAJJWW010009736.1:0-155313 GCA_023531295.1 Papaver armeniacum | reverse complement strand
GGTTCTGGTAATCAATCTTGAGAAAATTAAGCATCCAATGACAACGAAAGGTAGATGTCCGTCTTGTATTGATGGAGCTCTTTTCTGGGTGACGTATGATATGGATGAAGAAAAGTTGTGGTTTCGTTCGACCTCCATGACGAGAAGTTTCAAGTAATTAATGTACCAACGGCTGGTATGTATTTTCCAGAATATGATCATCAATTAGAATACAGAGGATGTTTCTGTTATGGCACTGTCATGAAACCTGACACTCATAGTGGCGCGGTTGAGTTATATATATTGAAAGACAGAATCAAACAAGTTTGGGAAACAAAATTATTAAATTTGATCTTCCGGTTACAGTAATGAAATCCTCCTGCCGCTCCATGTTACGACTTCAAAAGTCATACCTTTTCTCTTAGCAAGGAAGGCATTACTAGTATTCGAATTATAGAATTCGGTGGTCGAATATATCTATATTGGAGGAAGTTGGTGAACGAGAAAGGAAGTCATATTATTCAGTTTTACGACTTGGACTCGAAGAAACTTACAGAAGTGGAAGGTCCTACTGGTGGTAAATGTGGTAACGATTATCATGTCACTAGCCATGTTGAGAACCTTGTTTCTTTGGAAAGCTTGGGCGACGCATGAAGGAGATGGAGGCGGAGTGCTAGTAGGGCGAATTCGATACGTGCACTTCCAGGAAGATAGAATACATGTTTAAGCAAATGCCAGCCAGTACTAGCCATGTTGAGAACCTTGTTTCTTTGAAAGCTTGGGCGACGCATGAAGGAGATGGAGGCGGAGTGCTAGTAGGGCGTGAATTCGATACGTGCACTTCCAGGAAGATAGAAGACATGTTTAAGCAAATGCCAGCCAGTACTACTGATGGCGAAACGGTTTCATATTTTTCTTCTAAGAGCAACTGGCAGGGCGACTAAACCCATTTATTTGGTAAAAAAACTGTGCGAATGATTTGACCATCGACCAAATCCTGCACTACATCGACTAAATCCTGACTATATTTGGTCCGGGACCAAGACTAAACCCAAATTTTTAGTCGACCGAACGTATAGTTAACGCCCACACCAAAGTAACGATAGTTAACGCCCACAACAAAGCGTGGCATAAAGTGAACGCCACCACCAAAGCGTTAACTATAATGTCACTGGTTTTTTTTTTCTTCTTTATGTTGGGGCGATTGTTCATACCTTTCGCCCCATGACAAAAAAAAATTTTCTTGAATGGGGCTGGCTTTATATGTCCGCCCCATAATTTTTGTTTTTTTGTTTTTTGTTTGTTTCAAGTACGTGAACAGGATATCGCCCACTCTGGCGAACTTATAATGTACGCCCACCATCGGCAAACTTATAATGCACGCCCACCATCTGGCGAACTTATAATGCACGCCCACCAAATTTAGTCTTCGCCCATAGTGTCACAACACGGACTAAACCAAAATTTTGGTCTTTTTTTCCTCTTTGGTCTTTGGTTACGCTTCGCACCACCGCAGCTTGGCAGCTTGCTCTAAGGTTCTCGGGAAAAATAAAGACTTATTAGTTATTTAATAAACAAAACCACTTTAACCATTTTTCATAGGAGTAGTATTTTATGTGGTTGATGAAGATTAATTGGTCCTGGGCCGATATTTTTAGTTTGGTTAGTCAGGCATCAATTTAACCTTTTTTATATTTTACTTATGTTTATTCCATTTCTTTTTTTTTTTTTAATGCTGCTATGTATCATTAGATCTTTACATGTATACACAGCTATCTTATAGTTATAGATGGTAAGGTTTCATTTTACAGAAAAGCTAAGTAGTACTCTTCGCATCAATACCAGTCATCAATTTGAAGTTGACAAATGAACTTGATAAAAGTCTAAGAAGACTTCTTCTTTTCTTTTTTTCCGCAAAAGAGGCCAGCCTCCAACGATATATTAATAATGTCGATTTAGGAAATCGAAAACCTTATAAGTTTTTTCCAAGATCATACAAAAGTCATACAAGTCACAATATTTTCCCCTAATTCTTGCTTATCAAATCTATCCCTTCAAACCTAAGAACAATTTCGAGAACCTTCTCTTTCGCAATGGACATGACCAAACATTTAGGGTCAAACTAGTTTTCAAACAAAACTAGTATGTCGAAGCACAAGTCAATGACCGGATTAATCCAACCCAATGTTCATCGTAACATGTAAATAACATGAACTGAGTTTTTCAAGTTTAGATTGCCTAATGCAATTAAGGTATCACTATCAAGAACCCAACTAGTAGAATAAAGAACAAAAAGTAACCAAGGTGTCTTAAACAACATAAAGGAAATTTGTCGCTAGAGACAAAGATTAATGGATGTTGTTGGTCATCTAAGGATTATACAAATCATAAATAAAGAAAGATAAAAACAAGACCTGTGTGAACATTGCCAATGCAATCATGAAGACTTAGTTTCGTATTTCTCTCAGAATCGATTTAGACATGGGTACTAGATTCTCGTTGCTACTTATCATAGGTGTCTTCATCGGACCGGTTCTTAAGCCTCCAGAGTTTGATGGAGAAGCACGTGATTTAAATAATCACTCCTCGGCAAAGTTGTGCTTAAGATTGGTAGTGTACGAATCAAGATATATACATGATAGTATGTTAGAGAGCTAAAGGAATTAAAATGCAGTTAGACTATCGCTGGCCGAACTCGCAAGTTTTGCCATCTCAAACCTCGTTGTCAATGTTAGTTGGCACAAAACTATAGCTTGATTTCTAGTCTACTTAATTTAAGTATTGACTAGGATTAGAATTTGCGCTTGAGTATCATAAATCATCAAATAACCCTTGAAGACTATAGATCGTAAAAGACATTTCAAGAACTTCATCAATAAAGAGGGTATGTGAAGATCAACTATTCAATTTACTCATAAGTATTATTATTCAACCTATATGAGACAATGTTGTATGACTTCTAGTAGATATTGCAAAGAAAAAGTTTTAGTCAAGCTTGTCTTGTTAAACATTTCGAAATATGATTTAACAATGGATGTTCATAGTTCCTTAGAAATCTTAGTTCTAAATAATTTATTGTTCAAGAACTATGTTTGTTGATCATTTGAAAATTGCCCAAGAAATAATATTTATATCTAAGGCGATTAAGAATGTTTCAAATATCAAAAGAGAGTTTTCGTAGCTATCAAATTCGTACCTTTGAGCGAGGTACGTGTACCATGGTTATATGAGGTTCGAAACATAGGTACGTATGCATACCAAAAGATTTTAAATGATGTTTTGAAGTTGTAATGGTGGATGTACGCATACCCAATATGCATACCTCAAAGGCCCGAGTTAGTGATTAGCCTTAGGGTATGAATACCCAAGACTTGTACCTTGGCCAATACGAATAAGAAAATCCTCATGAACTATTTTCACAAATATGTTTAGCATTGCTACAACTCGTGGGACACCTTTAAGAAATATTTAATCACTAAAACACCTTGTATATGTGCATCACGATTCAAGTTTTAAATGTTTAAATGAACACGATTATGCCTTAAGAAGTGTCATCGGCTCAAGTGCATACTTTCCATAAAATATCACTGTACACGGTTCCAGTACCCATACCATAATGTATATTCTTCTATGGAATTTCAAGACAAACTTCTAACATGCTTACATGAACTCCTAAAAAAAGTATCTAAACAGAGAAAGTGTTTGCTTGAATCTCAAGTTATCTTACCTTGAATTTTAAGCAACCATAGTCTTGAAAATCTATAAATAGAAAAACTCAAACAATTGAGAATTCAATCCTCGACACTTTTGCATCCTAGTTATTTGTCAGAGTTGTCCCATATGAACCTAGATTTCCTCAAGAAACATAATTCAGATTTACGACTTAAAGACTTCACTTAGGGATTCCTCGAAGCCAGTCCGACTATGTTTACCTTGATAGTTCGTGTATCCTGATCTCATTCTTTATGTTATCGAGGTTTAGTAATCTCTTTCAGAAACGAGATATATAGAAATCACAAAGTTCTCTTCTTCTCAGACTTTGTGATTACTCAAGATAGATATCTAAAGATCTTCTTAATTAATCGGTTTAAGATTGCTCTTGAGAGGTAGTTAACAATCCATGCTTCTCAACTAACCGAATGTAAGTGTTATGGATTTGTGAGGTTGTCTAGCTTTGTCTCTGCAAAAATATTTCCAAGTTTTGATCTATTGATCTACGAGAAATATGCTTATCTCAAGCGAGGCAAAGTGGTATCAAAAGTCTTCTGCCAATGCGACTTCTAGGATATAAAGGACATCAACTAAGGGAATTAATTGCATAGAACCTTGCGAGGTTCAAGAGACGTAAGGAGCACGACCGCAAATGATTTACTTGGAGGGTGAATATGGTCTCAAATACATTCCCGCCCGACTCGATAGTAGCTAGTGTCTATAGTGGATAAATACAGGGCCTAAAGGCTCAAATCTCGACAAGGTCTTGGGGTTTTTCAGAAGTTGCACTTTTCCTCATTAACAAAACTTCCTGTCTTGAGTTTTTTTCCTTTTCCACATTATATCGTTTTTTTCTTTTTTTTTTATATATTTTTTTATAATAGGAATAACACAAGTTTTATGTAATCAACTCTAATAGATAAGTCCATATTAATTGTAATCAAAACGATATTCGTTGTTGTAAAATTCGTATCTTGAAAGATACATAAAAAGTTTCATACTTTTGCGTAATTTAGATTTGATTATTTGATACGACAAGTACTCTTCTATACAATCGTGTCTCACGTACTTTGTTGTCTTGACTTTTTATATGATTGTGAAGAGAAATACTATATACATATTTTCAAGGATCATTAAGTTGGTATACTTGAAATTGTATAAGTTTTTTCTATACAAAGCTGTCAACGATAAACTTGGTGGTGACTTGGTACTCTCTCATTTTGAAAGTGTGTACCGTTAAGGAAGAAGAACCAAATTTCACTTTAACCGCTAAGAGATAGTAGAAGAAAATAGCATTTTTTAAGGTAATCTCCTGATCTATGGTAATCTTGAAGGGCAAACAACATCAAAACTTTTACTACTTAAATGGGAGTGCGATAATAGGAGGTGTGTTGTTTTTCTTAACATATCGTGACTACAACTATGAATACAACGAGGTTATGACATATATAACTTGCACATCTAGGTGAGAAGTAGTAACATTCTTTTAATTCGTCAAGATTTGTTGAAAGGTGTTATTACCTCGCAAATTAAAATATTGTGAACATGAAATGCAAGAAGACAAGAACAAACTTTGGGCACAACAATCCACATCATTAATGGAGTTCTTGATTATGTTTAGTCGATGTTTGGGGTCCTTCCAAGAATGTATCATTGGGAGGGAAACATTGGTTCGTGTCTTTTATTCATGACTATTCTAGGTGAGTCGAGACAATACAACTAATCGGTTCACACTTCGTGTGATCGTCTATGGATACGAGATCGAGACAATACAACAAAGAAGTATGTTACTTGATAAAGGCGAGGGTACCCAAATATACCTCAAGCTAAAACTTTTCCTACCTATAAGTACTTTCTCCGAAAGTGATTGTCTATGGACTGAGTCGAGACAATACAACTAATCAGTTCACACTTCGTGATCGCCTATGGATACGAGATCGAGATAATACAACAACGAAGCATGTTACTTGATAAAAAGGTTCGACTTAACCAAACACAATAGGATTCACTTCTATCAAGTAAATAGACTAACGCTTGTGTAATTTACTTTAATTACAATAAAACAATTATAATGCGGAAATATAAAGTAAAATGACACAACAAGATTTTGTTAACGAGGAAACCACAAATGCAGAAAACCCCGACCTTGTCCGTAATGGAATACTCTCGATTAAGCCGCACAAAAATTACACCTAACTTCGTATAGTTGAGACCAAGCAACTAAACCTATAGATCACCTAGTTCCGCCTCGATTCCACGCCTCCAACTTATAAATAAGTCACGTACTTGAACAATTCCTTTGGTTCATATTCCAAACAGTAAAGGAACAATAAATATGTTTGGTATCAACTCTCTTCAAAGTGATATGAGTCGGACAAAGGCTCTTCCGTTTATCTTAACATAAACTCCTTCGCCATGTCCTTAGATCTATCTTATGTTCAATTACCGAAGTAATCAAGTAAGATTAAGCAACCAACACTCTAATCCAAAGAATTGTGTTGATGCCGATCTACCGAATTAATAAATCCAATCTACCACATCCTATCTACTCTTATTTGATCAATCACGCACGTAACAAAGTCTCGTTAACAATGGATTATCACAAGATCGTCTTTAACTAACAACTAATTTAAAGATTCCCGTTGAAACTCGAACTAGTTTGAGTGAATCTTATATCGAAGAGAAGATTCCTCAAGCATAAACAAACTAGGTGCAATCAGATTTCAACCACCGTTAGTCGATCAAATCAATCAAAAACAAAAAGATAAACCGTAATTATCTAGTTTCCACCAACGGTACACGCTAGAGCTTCAATCCCAAAGAGGACTTTAAACCGAGCGGCCGTAAGAGATTTCGCCTAATTAGGTTACTTTCCTCTCCGAATAGGCGAAACACACCAAGAATAAATGTAAGAGGAAGTCTCGTTGTTACGAAGGATTAGTTTGCTAGAAAGGCAAACTTCAAGTATTTATGATAAGGAAGTTTGGACACCAAGGAATTTCCAAAACTAAAATATTCTCAAGATATTCATTAAAGCACAAATTCGGGTTTCCATAATTCCCCGGAAATGCTCGTCTAAAAATAATGATCTGAATCTCTAAAATCTAATTAGTAAATGCACAATACTAATTCTTATATTTTCCTACAAAATGAAATTAATAACCTTAATTAAAAGATTCTTAACTTACTTATGTTTCGATCCTCGGGATTCTCTTCCTTAGCTATTAAGGAATAACTTTGAACAATTAAAGAAATAAACATTCACAAAGACGTGTTCAAAAGTATGTCGACATCCTTACTTTAGAAGTTCTCTGGCCACACTTACAACCTTGAAACCGATTTGCCACACTTCCAAACAAGTTTAGAATTGGTTCATCCGACTTTCAAGAACTATGCATTGATCAAACAAATATTCAATCACAATCATGGGTTTAATGGCCTTTACCAAAACAAGTTTCCTGCCTCTACCTTCCATGTGAGTACCGGTGGCATAGTCACACTAGCTTTCCAAAAATTCGGGCTGACTAGGTACTAGATCGGTTCCTCACATATATATGGTATCTAACTTATATGTGTCTGTACATGTCCATAGGATCGGTTCCTTTTATACTATAAACCTTGATGCACCCCATACAAGGATCGGTTCCCTTTTGTGACAAACTGCACCTCTTACTTCTGACGGTTCCCTTTCCCATATTTGGCCGTACATAAAATCACAAACCCGATCATACCATCTCAGGTGATTACTTAAGATCGGTTTCACTAATAAAAGTCATACCAATACATAAGTCGCCTTTGTGAATAGTTCTACCAAGAACACAAACAAGTTGTGAGCGGGTTATACTCAATCACACATATTGGTTGTTTGTAGATATGCAATGAATAACAAAACCAATAACACCTCGACAATTTCCTTTTCGGTTCACAAATAAGTTTATGAACTTACTTCCTTAGAACACATGTAAAACATTGTTCCCAGATGAAATCCTCACCTCATACCCATACATAATCACAATAGCATTCAAATGATTATGGCTATGTCTTATCTACAAAGTTTAATGGTTACAATAAACCTCGTATAGTATTCCTTAATATTATATCTATCTAGAGTTCAAATATGCTTCTCAGCTTTGTTTTCAATATGCACGACTTGAAAGATACATAAGGAACGAAACAAATTCAAGTCAAATATCACTAACCTCAAGTGGAAGGATGATTGTTGTCATTGTAGCTCCGCTTTTCACATCTTCAAGACTTCAATAATACTAGTAATGTCTCATATCCTAATACTTTCAAGCTAACATATACGAAGTTGACTCTAGTACATAATCAAGCGACTCTTAACATGAGTTTTGATTCACTAAAATATGACAACCAAACTTGACATACCAACGCTTGGTGGGTTCAACCGAGCTATGCTCTAACAACAACAACGAAGTATGTTACTTGATAAAAAGGTTCGACTTAACCAAACACAATAGGACTCACTTATCAAGTAAATAGAATTAACGTTTGTGTGATTTACTTTAATTATAATAAAACAATTATAATACGGAAATATAAAGTAAATGACACAACAAAATTTTGTTAACGAGGAAACCGCAAATGTAGAAAAATTCCGGACCTTGTCCGCACTGAATACTCTCATGATTAAGCCGCTATACAAAATTACACCTAACTTCGTATGTTTGAGACCAAGCAACTATACCTATATTTCACCTCGGTTCCGTCCGTATTCCCACGCTCCCACCTATGAATAAGTCACGTACTTGGAACAATTTCTTTGGTTCGTATTTCAAACAAGAAAGGAACAACAAATCTGTTTGGTATCAACTCTCTTCAACCAAGTGATATAAAAGGCTCTTCTGTTTATCTTAACATAAACTCCTTCGTCAGGTCCTTAGATCTATCTTATGTTCAATGACCGAAGTAATCGCTTAAGATTTAGCCAACAACACTCTTAATCCAAAGAATTGTGTTGATGCTGATCTACTCAATTAATCAATCCAATCTATCACAAGGATAAACCGATTATTAATTGGATCCTCTTTTACCGAAACAAGTATTGTAGTATACCTAAGATTATGAACCCACAAATCGAAATCTTCAATATCTTATTTGTCTTCAAAGCTTCTAGATCTTCAATAAACACCCGCACAAAATCACTTGAATCTCTTGTGATCAATCATGCACGTAATCTAAGTCTCTGTTAACAATGTATTATCACAAGATCGCTTTTAGAACTAACAACAAATTAAAGATCCTCGTCAAACTTCCAACTAGTTTGAGTGAATCTTATATCAGAAGAGAAGATTCTCAAGCATAAACAAACTAGGTGCAATCAAAGTTCAATGATGAGTGCCAAATAGTGCATATTTATACACCTTTTTATTGGCATTTTACTCATCTTTTGCGCTTTAGAAATCGATATTATCCCATTCTCGTGTTTTCTTTGTTTTCAAGAATAAATATTTGTATTAATTAATTTTGTGTTTTTAGGTACTAAATAAAGCTTGGAGAATCCGAGGAGCCAAAAGAGCGAAGAATTGAGTCGAGCATCTATGGAGCAGAAAGCCGAAGCTCAGGCGCGCAATCAGCTTGCAACCCAACAAGTAGCAACTCATCTACAAGACATGGGCCTTGAGCTATCCATCTCCACCCGTGACCCGGATCCGAGTCCATCATTTCGAGCCGTTAAGATCTTCACTCCACATCCTACGCCGCTCCATCACTATACATCAACGTTTGATGCACTCGCCAACACCAGATCACAAAAACCTTATATCCCGAGCCGCTCGTATCTCTATCGCCTCCATCCTACGCCTCGTCGTCTGCCTCATCATCACCGATGTCTCCACCCCACAACAAAACTACCCATCCCCTACACACCTAACCGACTATAACCCATTCTCTTCCCCATCTTCTCTTTCTTCACCTCTCCCGTCACTTCTCTGCAAGCTTCGCCCGCCACCTTCCCTCCATCTCCTCGCCCACCATCTCCACCTCACCTTACCATCGACATCACCAACACCAGCCTCCAACCGCACCACCTTCTCTCCCCTCAGCTTTGATTTCTCTCATAGCTTCTTTCCTAGAAGCTAAGTGAGAAATAGGAAGAACTAGGTTAGGCTTTGATCAATCAATCAAGGGAGGAGCTCTCAAAGCCGCACGAGCAAGAGGAGACGACCGAATCGTAGTATGGGTTCAATTATTTTGATTTAATTTCTATTTTAAATTCAATTAGGGGTTTGGGACCGTTTTGGTGGCATGTATAAATAGAACCAAAGGGGGTTGATAGAAGGAGACACGCCCGGATTAGCCAGTGTCAAGTAGGTCAATTAGATTTAATTTCAGTATCTTTAATTTTGTTTTAATTTAGTTTGCTAGGTTTCAATGAAACCCTAATTCCATGTATGAATTCAACTCGCTTGTGTTGTCTTGAGTGCTTAAATTTAGAGATAACTTCAATCTTAATACCCAACACTTTTTCTCACAATGGATACTTTAAATGGATCCATCAGAAGTCGACTCATAACCGTGTTGTTGTATCAGCCCAACCCTTAGGCCCTAATACTAATTCCTTTGATTAGTTATACTTGATTAGATAACTAATGCTCTCGGGGTTAGTAACCTTAGATGATATTGAAGTTTTACATGGAGAAACTCCTTAGTTAAGTGCGTAATTGACACACCGCCCTTAGCTACTATAGGAACAAGACAATTAACTTAGTTGAAAGCACATACTAGGAATTTAGTGGTGGAATTGATAACCCAAGCATACCTTTATCTCACTCGCTTACCTTAGTTTAGGTTCTCTTCACTAAAAATCACCGACGGTGCACAAAAATATCTATGTTACAACTGCTGTTACCTTGTCACTTTGGAATTCAAATAAGAAAGCCTTAGATCAATATCGAGCACCACAAGTCCTTGTGGGATCGACCCAGCATTTGCCGCGCTCCGACAGACACCGTGCACTTGCGGATTATAACATGTAGGTCATAAATTCATACACTTCCGAGGCCTACCAAGTTTTTGCGCGCTGTCGGGGACTTGGGTGTGTGCCCATGCGATTTTTGTTCTTGCTTAACTGATTTCCCTTTTCTCCCTGTATATACCCACCTTTTGTTTTCATTATAGTTTTATCCCTGTTTTTCATTGGCCTTGTTTTCATTGTAGCATCATAACCCTGTTTTTCATTGGCCTTGTTTTTCATTGGCCTTGTTTTCATTGTAGCATCATAACCCTGTTGTAGTATAACTTAGCTTAACTGTGGCATTTCAGCATCTTGTACTGCATCCTGTTAATTGCATCTTAGTTACTCTATCATCTCCATCTCGCATTCTCATATTATCATCTCGTAGTTTTTAGTTTTGCTTTGAAGTTGTTTAATCCATTGGTCATTATGACTCGAGTTCGGTAGCATAGTTGGTCCTTATTTGTAGTAACTTGCATATTAGTGTTAGGAGTGACTCTTCAAGCCCCCGTGTCACCCAAATTACTTCCCCGTGTCGTTGTTGATACTTGTCTCTTTGCTTTAACCTCGCGAGGTTTTGGGAACCGAAAATATTTTGCCGAGATAGCAGTGTCTCGCCGAGCTACTATGCAAGCCCAAGGGAGGGGAGATAAGGAGCATTCACATAGCCAAAATGCAACCGCTGCCCTGCCACCGTTGCGCCCGAGCTGCGAATTGAGGCGCATTCTACAAAGGCCAAAAGAAGGGAAGACAAGGATCAACATAGTCATACCGCCGCACCGCCGCCCTCACACAAGCGCTGAGCCGATATTTGAGCCGAACTTGAGGTACCGTATAAGCCATAAGTGAATTTTGATATGTGTGCAGTGATTCTTAAACCTTGCTTAACCCCGCACCGCACTTTTAAGATTCACTTGATACCAACCAAATAAACTCACCCAAGTGCCGTGTGCCTTGTGTGAGCCGCTGAGCCAAGTCACGACAACCCCTTCGCATGATCAGCCCCTGGCCAACCAACATTGCTCATTTGAATCCTTGTAGTTTGCTCATTCCCCCGTGATAATTTAGATAGATTTGTTGAATTGTTGCTCTTCATTGGCAAATTACCATGAGGGCTTGACTCGAATGTAGTGTGTGATCACAAAGCCCACCTATAATTGCTCCGTACTTCTTATGCATGTTTACCCCGTGCTCAATCCAGCCCGAAGCTGTGAGTTGAGCTATAGTCAGTGCTATGTTGTCAACCCCGAGCTTACCCGTGATGCCCCCGTGCATGATCTACCCCGTCAATCTTGTGTAACCCGAGCATAATCATCCGCACCGACTCGCATTTGCTAAATTGTGCTCGCACATAATCATGTTCTCGTGCACTTGACCAAAGGAATAAGCCGAGTTGCACTTAGTCATTAGCCGAGCTGAATTTTGCCCCGTCACATCCGTATGCTTATCTCAATCCCCGAACTATAACCGAATGAATGCTTGATTGGTATCTCGTGTGCATGCGCCGTGAAATTTGAGCTTGACTGTTAAATCTCGCGGGCTATCCTTGCCTCGACAAACTGCTATTTTGTCGACTGCGCAACCCTCCACTAAGCCGTGAGGCCGTGTTGCACTGCGCACTCGTGCACTTAATCTCGTGCTTGACCCATGTGCTTAGCATCAA
Source organism: Papaver armeniacum (assembly GCA_023531295.1). Classification (NCBI taxonomy): domain Eukaryota; kingdom Viridiplantae; phylum Streptophyta; class Magnoliopsida; order Ranunculales; family Papaveraceae; genus Papaver; species Papaver armeniacum. Next base: position 142,984 of record JAJJWW010009736.1, on the reverse strand, counting down.
ATGCCCTTTCTCGTGAGTTTGTGTTCTATGTAAGATGCCCTGTAACTCCAAGCACATTCAGCTTCTTGATTATCTTATACTCTTGCCAAACAAGCACAGAAAAACCGCAAAAATTGTTGAACTTGTTGAGCCATCTCGCTTTGTGCAATTGTATGCATACATGTGTGCTTATGTGGTGACTTTGCTTGAACCGTATACTTGCTCACCCGACTCGTGTCAGTATGTTCTCGTGTTGATGTGAGTTATCATGGCTGAGCCAGGCCGAGATTTGCACTTAGACTTCAGTAATCGCAAGCCCAGCTTACAACCGTGCACCGGGTCAACCTTTTCAACCTTAGCTTATCCACTAGACTCACCCGAACTGGGTCACAATAACTTCACCACATACTAAGCCATACCGCTTGGGTCAGTTTAAAAAAAACCACTTGGGCTTATACAAACCGAGCCTAACTCACACCGCCGGGGCCGCCCACACCCACCGAACCCAACTGGTTAGCTAAACCCACATCTCGTTGGGCTAACATCCAACCGGCCGTTTATACATAATTGGCTATACATTTTTCACCAACTGGTTGCACTAAGCAACCGCTGGCACTATCTAGGCTAGAACCCATCTCATTGGCCGTTTAGCATCAACAAACCAAAATCCCAAACTTCCCAAAAACAAACCAAACTTTCCCAACAAAACCAAATGAAACCCAAACAAACCAAATCCCAATAAACCAAATTCCCACATAAACCAAAGCCCATTTTCATGTTCTATGTACATATTTTCTATTGGGTTGACCCGCAACTCTTTAGATTGTTAGTAAATTTTGCAGACTTGTTAAATTTTTCTTTTCTTGAATCGGTTTGAGTCTTCTTGCACATATCTTATGCTAATCCGATATGATCTCCGTTGAGAATATTGGATTCTAGCCTTGACGAATGAAGCTCAACCTTACTCCCGCCAACATACCTAATCTCTTCCTTTTCTATTTTTAGATAGTTCTCATGGTACTTGACTGTTCAAATTTTTCCTATTTGTGACACATTGAGGACAATGTTTGATTTAGGTTTGGGGTGCATTTGCATTTAGAGTTTTTAGTCTTTTATTTTGCATTTAGAGTTTTTAGTCTTTTATTTCACCTTTATCTTAAAAAAAAAAAAAAAAAAAATTTTCAAACTCTTTTTGTAAAAACCTCCAACTTTAGAGATTTTAGAGTCACTAGCATGCTTTTAGCTATGTCTACATAGAGATTCTGACCGAAATAACAACTTGGAAGTACCTGAAACGTAATCGGGTTCCTTAGTTGATTAGAGCTGTTAAAGTTGGATTTAACCATACCGGAGGGCGAATTAGGTGCTGTTTAGATATTCGGTAGTAGAATTGTGATCACCCATAGTGGAGACTACCCAATTTTACATCAAGTGAGGCACCAACCTTCAATTTTTTGCAACTTTCTAGAAAAGCTGTTAGAGTGTGTGTCACCTTACGTAAATTCCTGGTAGGAATGGTGAGCTACCCAACTTCGCACCATTTTCAAGACTACTTTTGATCTCTTGAGTGCTAGTTTTTGTCAATCATGAGGGTGACGTTTAAAGATGAAAACTCCTTCTAAATACCGATTTGTAGTTAGCATCACTTTCTCAATCAAGCAAGACCCATAAACACATCATCGTCAAGAACCTGAGTAAAATCAGAATATTGAAAGAAAAATTGATATAGTCCAAGGTTTATGTGCAACAAAGAAAAGAAAAATAGGATGAGAATTAATAAAATTTATAAAATCAAGACAATACAAGTTGTGGAAAAATTGAGTGATAAAGTCCTTTGTCCATGGAGTTAGTTGTTTCATTATTTGTATTTTATTTTCACTTTTGTATGTAAAAAAAAAAAAAAAAAAAAAAAAAAAAAAGGAAAAAAAAAAATCAAAAAAAAATATATTGTAGTTTATTTTTGCTACCACCATGGTAAAGAGAGTTCAAGAAGAAAAATCCAAACAACAAGAAATTTGAGTAGAAAAGTTAAAAATTGTCAAGTTTTTTGTGAAGTTTAGAAGTTCATCATCAACAATCAAGACCGAAGACCGAAGATTGAAGACGTTTCTATGGTTCTTATGAGAGAGTGATGTTAATTGCCGATCGGTGAGAAGTGAGTGAGTACTCCCACCCCTTGCTAATGGTTGATTTCCTTTCTTAGAGATCATCGTAAAAGATTCTTTTTGTCCACACCTTTTGTGGAGTCTCCGTAAATTATTTCGGAAGGTTATCCTTCTTACCTACAACGTGTGTGTGGATTTCTCTCTTTACTCCCGCCCGCACACATGAGAGACTAAAAAGCGATCTTTTGAGTGCAATTATCATAAAACCCTAATGGTGAGGCGTAAGTTGAGACTTATGATCACAATCGAATCCGAATTCTTTCATATGGTATGGTTACTTCGCCTCAAAGACTTAAGGATGAGAATGCGTTCTTCGATAGTTCTAACTTCATTACTAGCATGCGTAAACTCTATGTCCTCATAGCTTCTTGGAGGCTTCGAGACTCTTTTACACTCTGAAGTTGGAGAAGGTTTTGTGGGTACACCTCTTGTAAACCCTCACGAGACTACAACTCGGCCCACTAGGGACACCTAGGGGTTTAAAGGCTTAGTGCATACGCTAAATGCATTCGAGAGACTCCGCACAGGGGTATAGTTAGGGATTTCTTATTTTCTCGTTTCACTTGAGGACAAGTAAAATTCAGTTTGGGGGTATTTGATGAGTGCCAAATAGTGCATATTTATACACCTTTTTATTGGCATTTTACTCATCTTTTGCGCTTAGAAATCGATATTATCCCGCATTCTGTTTTTCTTTGTTTTCAAGAATAAATATTTGTATTAATTAATTTTGTGTTTTTAGGCAATAAATAAAGCTTGGAGAATCCGAGGAGCCAAAAGAGCGAAGAATTGAGTCGAGCATCTATGGAGCAGAAAAGCCGAAGCCCGCACAAGAATAAGTTGCAACCCAACAAGTAGCAACTCATCTACAAGACATGGGCCTGAGCTATCCATCTCCGACCCGTGACCCGGATCCGAGTCCATCATTTCCGAGCCGTTAAGATCTTCACTCGCCACATCCTACGCCGCTCGCCTTGCACATCAACGTTTGATGCTCGCTCAACATATCAGAATCATCACTTATATCCCGAGCCGCTCGATCTCTATCGCCTCCATCCTACGCCGCTCGGGCTCGTCTCATCATCACCGATGTCTCCACCCCACAGCAAAACTACCTATCCCCTACACCTCAAGCCGACCATACCCATTCTCTTCCCCATCTTCTCTTTCTTCACCTCTCCCGTCACTCTCACAGAAGCGGTAACCTCCGCCACCTTCCCTCCATCTCCTGCCTCCACCATCTCCACCTCACCTTACCCCGACATCACCAACACCACAGCCTCCAACCGCACCACCTTCTCCCCTCTCAGCTTTCTCTCCTTTCTCATAGCTTCTTTCCTGTGAGCTAAGTGAGAAATAGGAAGAACTAGGTTAGGTTTTGATCAATCAATCAAGGAGGGAGCTCTCAAAGCCGCACGACAAGAGGAGATGACCGAATCCGAGTATGGGTTCGAATTATTTTGATTTAATTTCTATTTTAAATTCAATTAGGGTTTGGGACTTTTTGAGAGGCATGTATAAATAGAACCAAAGGGGTTGATATAAGGCACGCCTGGATTAGCCGTGATGTCAATTAGATTTAATTTTTGTTCTTTGTTATTTTAATTTAGTTTGCTAGGTTTCATGAAACCCTAATTCCATGTATGAATTCAACTCTCGCTTTGTGTTGTCTTGAGTGCTTAAATTTAGAGATAACTTCAATCTTAATACCCAACACTTTACTCTCACAATGGATACTTTAAATGGATCCATCAGAGTTAGACTACAAATGTGTCATGTTGTATTGCACCAACCCTTAGGCCCTAATACTAATTCCTTTGATTAGTTATACTTGATTAGATAACTAATGCTCTCCGGTTAGTAACTTCACCTGTATCAAGTTTTACATGGAGAAACCCTTAGTTAAGTAGCAGAATCGACACACCGCCCTTAGCTACTATAGAACAAGACTTTAACTTAGTTGAAAGCACATACTAGGAATTTAGTGGTGGAATTGATAACCTAAGCATACCACCGCTCACTTTATCATACCTTAGTTTAGGTTCTCTTCACTAAAAATCAGCCCGTATTGGCACAAAAATATCTATGTTACAATCTGTTGTTACCTTGTCACTTTGGAATTCAAATGAAGCAGCTTTAGATCAATATCGTGAGCACCACAAGTCCTTGTGGGATCGACCTGACTTCTGCCGCGCTCTCCGATAGACGCCGTGCACTTGCGGATTATAACATGTAGGTCATAAATTCATACACTTTCGAGGCCTACCATTCAACCACCGTTAGTCAATCAAATCAATGAAAATAAAAGATAAACCGTAATTATCTAGTTTCCCACCAATGGTACTAATAGAGCTTCTCAATCCCAAAGAAGACTTTAAACTAAGCATCCGTAAGAGATTTCGCTAATTAGGTTACTCTCCTCTCCGAATAGGCGGCTACACCAAGAATAAACACAACAAGAGGTAGTTTTTTGTTACGAAGGATTAGTTTCAGTAAGAAAGGCAAACTTCAAGTATTTATAGACAAGGAAGTTTGGACACCAAGGAATTTCCAAAACCGAAAATATTCTCAAGATATTCATTAAAGCACAAATCGGCTTCCATAATTCCCGAAATGATCTCACAAAAATAATGATCAAATCTCTCGAAAATCTCTAATTACTAAATGCATATTACTAATTTTATTTTCCTAAAAATGAAGTTAATTACCTTAATTAAAAGATTCTTAACTTATTTATGTTTCGATCTCCGGGATTCTCTTTCCTTAGCTATTAAGGAATAACTTTGAACAATTAAATAATAAACATTCATAGCACGTGTTCAAAGTATGTCGACATCTTAACTTTGTAAGTTCTCTTTCACACTTACAATCTTGAAACCGATTTGCCTACACTTCCAAACAAGTTTATAATTGGTTCATCTCGACTTTCAAGAACTATGTGATTGATCAAACAAACATTCAATCACAATCATGGGTTTAATGGTTCTACCAAACAAGTTTTGGTTCTACCTTCCATGTGAGTATTGTGCATAGTCACACTAGATTTCCGAAATTTGGTTGACTAGGTACTATGATAGGTTCCCCACATATATATGGTATCTAACTTATATGTGTTGCACATGTCCATAGGATCGGTTCACCTTCTCGCTATAAACCTTGCACCTCATACAAGGATGGGTTCCCTTTGTGATGTATTGCACCTCTTACTAGATCGGTTCCCCTTTCCCATATTTGGTCATACATAAAATCACAAACCCGATCATACCATCTCAGTGATTACTTAAGATCGGTTTTACTAATAAAAGTTGTTATACCAATACATAAGTTAGGCCTTTGTAAATAGTTTTACCAATAACACAACAAGTCATGAACTAAGTTATACTAAATCACACATATTGATGTTCACAAGATATGCAATTAATAACAATCCCAATAACGCTCGCGATTTTTTTCGATTCACAAACAAGTTTATGAACTTACTTTCTTAGACACATGTAAAACATTCTTCCTTAGGATGAAATCCTCACTCATACCCATACATAATCACAATAGCATTCAAATGATTATGGCGATGTCTTATCTACAAAGTTTAATGGTTAAGCAACAAACCTCGTAGATTGTATTCCTTAATACTATGTCTATCTAGAGTTCAAATATGCTTTGGCAGCTTGTTTTCAATATGCACGACTTGAAAGATACGTTAGGAATGAAACAATAAGTCAAATATCACTAACCTCAAGTGGAAGGATGATTGTTGTCGTCGTAGCCTCTGCTTCTTCACATCTTCAAGTCTTCGCAATACTTGTAAAGTCTCATTATCCTAATACTTTCAAGCTAACCTATACGGTTGACTCTAAGATACAAATCAAGCGACTCTTAAACATGAGTTTTGATTCACTAAAATATGACAACCAAACTTGACATACCAATGCTTGGTGGGTTCAACCGAGCTATGCTCTAACACCTTCACAAAGAATTCATAAGGATAAAATTCAAAGAAACAAGCTTATTCTCTTTGGTAAATTGATGCATTGATATTAAATTCTTAGTAATTGAAGGCACATGAAGCACATTTGACATAATAAACTTTGTAGAGTCATTCTGAAAATTGAGAATCAATATGAGTTATGTGCAAACTCGAGCCATTTCCTACACGCACTTGATCGCATCCGGGTACTCTCGTAATGCAAGTTGATATTGCATATTCGTATGTAAGATGATGTGTGGTACCTAAATGAATCCAACTAGACCGAGAAGTAGATGCACAAGAATAACATGTAGAAGCACCGGTGAATGTGAAGTATAAGGATCATCATTGTACATTATAAAAGCTTCCTTCGGGACACCAGAATTCTTCATAATCATCACCAAAATAGTCATAAGAAGTGGTGTATGCTTGATCCATAGTTGTCGATGGTGCATATCTCGGCAATGACAAGCATTAGCCAAATGTCCAGGTTTCTTACATATCCGATAATCGCAAAAAGCATTGTATCTCATAGCCGTGGATAAAAGTTTGTTGGCTAAGCCATGGACCAAATCTACCACCACCATTATACATTCGACCTCCGAAAACCTCCTCTAAATCGACCACCTCTATTACCTCTAAAACTACCAGATCCATTGAATGTTCCTCTAGATGGATATGAGTTCCATTGATTTGGTACAAGAGCATAGTTATGAGGATGATCATATGACCGATTGTGAAATTTAGCATTAGGATTATGAGAATTTTTTGAACTAATTACCAAACGCATGAGAAGAATTAACCCGATGTTGTTGAGAGACATTAGCAGACGCAAGTAGTTGAGATCAACAGATGCTCGACCATCCTAGTTTCCTCCGAAAGAAGTAAACCAAGTAATTCAAGAGGTTATCGATTTTCATTCTTTAGTTTTTGCGCATGATAGATGTCTTGAAGGCATTAAACTCGCAGTAATCTTTGTAGAATGTGAAACCGCATCTTCATCGTTGATAGGTCTATTGATTTGTGCTAGTTGATGAGAAATTTCATGCTTTGTTGAAGTAGATTAACATTGAATCGAACTTTTCTTCGTAATGAGATCCGATTTCAATTGCATCAATCTTGATTTGGTTGTAGAATTGTAATTATGTTATAACCTAAACCAAACTTCATGAGAGAAAGTATAATCAACCACCTAAGAGTGTATTTCTTCAAAGGTGTCGAAAATATCCATGACAAAATAACTTGATTTTGATTTACCCAAAGAAGTATACACATGATTTCGACAAAATCATTATCCGGATCTCAATCAATCAACAAAGTTTGCATCACTCGATGATTTTAGCACCATCCTCTTTAAGTACGACGATAATAATTGCTGTACATCAACGATCCATCAACAAAGCTAAAAGAGATTGTAACTACGTAAGAGTGGAATAATTTGAGATTTCCACCTAGAATAATTTGTATTGATAATTTTGATGGTGTTTGAGTGTTAAAGGTATATGTTTATTTGAATCATTATTGTAATTTGAAGATGATGAAGATTGAATAAAAAAAATTGAATTTGATTTTAGGATTTGGAAGAGGTATCTCGATACCATGTTGAAAGAGATGAGATCGTTTGACACTCTCTATCCGATTTCAATTGATAATAATTCTTCTCACATTTCATTACAGACTCGATCACACAGTTTCTGTGTTTTATAAGATTTGAAAATCTGTTAACCACATGAGCCGGTGGCTAACGTAAACTATAACCTATTACTGTCAGTTACTCATAGCACACACTTCACACGCTCACAATTACAAATACAGGACACAACTTACACATTTTAAAGACCATACTCTAACATGGACAAAGGTTGTTGGTCATTCTTTACATATCAATTTCTCTCATTCTGTTTTATAGTGGGACAATATTTCTCTGTAATCTTTGCTTTATCTTTTTTTCCCTTCTTCTTGTAAATATTATAATTTTTGTATATTTTTCTTCTCCGTATATTTTTCTTTTTCGATGAAAAAACTCTTCCTTCGAGGGTTTTTGTTTTGGAATTCAGAAATAGTAAAAACACCAATGACCCCGATGGCCTACTTTTTTTTTCGTCGATAAACCATATTATACCAAAAGGAAACAAATTACAAGGGTTCGAAATTGCCTGTATCAACAGTATCCCCAACAGAGATTGAGCCTCATTAACATGGAAAGGATATATATTATTGGTAAAAGCAAATTATTCCCTGTCAAAACAAGAGTAAAAAAAAAAGGCATTGAATTCCACTGCTTAATAAATCTATGTTTTCTTACCTCATTTTATAGTATATCTCGAGGCTTGATTACCTTCTCTCGTGAGTGAAAATAATCTCAAAAATTTTCACGCTTCATTATTATCGTCATGGCTTCAGAGATTGTTGCTTGATGTCTCCGTTCGAATGAGTTTCCGACCATAGTCTATGACCCTTTACGCCTCCTTCACCAAATGCTTGAAAACTACATATCTCCGGCCCAATATGCCGTCTGTGTAAAGTCGCAGCTTATGCCTCTTGATAGTTGTACCGCGTCGGCCTCTAAGAATTAGTCCATAACCCGCATTTGTATTAGAATTTGTACAAGAAGCATCAAAGTTGAGTTTAGAATGGTTTATCGAGGTGATTTCATCCCCAATTCCTATCTCGAGACTCTCTTTAGTCCCGGGAACTTGTTCAATGTTGTTTTTCCGTGTCTTAAGAGGTTCCAAAGACTCAAAAATTAAAAATGCCTTAGATCAAGTATGAATTTTGCAGATTAGTATTGGGTTTATCTTCAAGAATTCGCAAGCATCTTTCCTTCCATATAAACCCACAACCACTTTGATAACTCCGATCATTGTTATTTCTTGCAAGCCAGTTATTATAAAGATATACGAAAAGATTTTCAGTTATTGAGTCAATGTGTGACCTTCCTGTAGATGCAACATCTAAATTGATCTTGCATAAAAACAATCAAAAAACAAATGCTTTATAAATTCAACATGACTGTGAGAGAAAATGCAGTCACATCTATACCTTGTATAAACTTTCTTAGCTTCTTTCTAACACGTAAAACATTAATTATGTATGCATTTCCAAACAAAAATTTGGATCCTCTAAGAAACTTCTAATTTCCAAAACTACAGTAGTAGAAGAAGGAGATGTAAAATTTATTATGCAGTTTATGGTCGGTGGATTAAAATTTTAGCCAGACATGGGGCATGCCTAAAAACTAGTTACCGGTGGGAAAACCTGGTCTCCAATTGTGCAGTTATAAAAATAATTGACTTGACTTCGTATAAGTAAACTTTAATCTGACTGTTGAGCTGTACTCTAGTCACAAGAGATGGAGACTTTAGCTTACATCATACACCTAATACCTACGCAATAGGTGATATTATATCAAAGTTAATATTACCCAAATGATACAACTCTTCTAAACATACCCCAAAAAAAAACAATACTAAACAACACACTCATACAAGAGTGGGCCACATGATTTAACATTTTGGTGAAACTTAACTCAAGAGAGTCAAGACCGGAAATGATTTCAAATCTACATAAACTGGTTCAATTTCACCAGAAACGATTGTAAAGGGTATTAAGCTGGAGTGAATCATAAAACGGTAACATTATGTCATTATCCATCTTTTTTCAGCAAATACCTCACCACCACATAAAATGTACATAAATCAACTCGTTTTTTTTTAATGCTTCAAGACTTTATTCAAACCAAGTACTCCCTCCGTCCCACTATTGGGGATTAACCTAAATAAGCCAGACAATTCTACGCATGAATTTTGAAAGAGATTTTTAAGATTTTTACAATTATACCTTACTGATAGTAATTTGTAAAATTTGAAACGATTTATCTCTCAAACTATACCATTGGATTTTCAGAACTTTGATAGGCTAAAAGATTTTAAAACACTTACGTAACGAAAGAGATAAAATAATTGATATCAAATTATATACATTTCTTATACTAACGATATAATTAATCAAAAGCGATAATTTTAAATATTCCCTTGTTTAATGAAATATGTCATCTAATGGTGGACAAAAATTTTAAACTAAGTAGGTCATCTAATAGTGGGACGGAGGGAGTATATTTTAACATGTTCGTGTAAACGACACGCCTTCTGATTACACGAATCATACAGTTGACAATGTATTTATATATTGGAACAATTTTTTGATCGCAATGCTGTATATACTAAGGTATATTAAAATCAAAAGACAGATTGGCCGATTGATTCCATTTTTTTTATTTTTTTTTTTTGAAGCAAATTCCATTTCTATATATATGGTAGTGTTGGGTTTTCTGTTACAGATAAAAAAAAAATTCGCTCCTTTTCTGTTTCTCACTTTTATTCTTCATCAATTGGGTGAGTAATTATGTCGTGGTATACAGATCCTCAGTTGTTTATCTATTATTATTCTTCAAGTTTTGGAGTAGCCAGGATTACGAAAGAGTATTCAGCTATCCCTATACAGGGCGGCGGATTTGATACTCAAGAAGAACCATTAAACTTCTCTAAACATCTTTCTTTGTCTGTTAACAAAGAGAGTGATTTTGATGCTTTCAAATCTAATTTCCCCAAATATAACAATGGGGATATAAAGTTTATAAACTCTCAAGGTTTGGTGGTCAACTGGGATTCTCGCACACGGCTAGGTACTTGGTCACATGAGGAATTAGGCTCGCCATTTTATAATCTACCTGGGATTATTAACCCAATTACAGCAGAACGGGAGGCGGACAAAAAAGCTCTGGAGGAAAAACTTTCCAACATAGAAGCAAAGAATTCCATTCTTCAAGATGAGGTCAACAGGAACAAGAACGAGATACAAACTCAGGAGAAAACAATTTCCGACTTATGAGCTATGATTTCCACTCTTAAAGATGAAGTCAGTGTTAAGGAAGTTTTCCAGCAACAAGTTCTTGATTTAACATCAAAACTTGAGGAGTGTCGTGGTGCCAGAGGTGGATCGTCCGATGAGGAACCCTGGAGCACCGGTGATCATCCAGTTCCAAGTAATTGGCTACCTTTTGAAGACCTTGATATTCTAATCTTTTCCAGAAACATTCCTCTGACTGTCACAAAATCCTTAGGCGTACCCAATTTCAGCGAAGACAACACGACCAATGTTCGGTCAACCAACTTCTATCGAGGAGTGTTTCCAATTGTTGTCGTGAGCGTGGAAGAATTGATTCCCAAAGAGAAGGCGAGATTTGATCCAGATATATGGGGTGTGTACAATAATGCAGGAATACGTTATGCCGCTCGTAAGCTATTCGAGTCAGAAGTGCTAGTTGACGATCACAAGGCATGTTGATGCAGGAACTTTGTTTGATTTGCATGTGTCGAACTCTTGGTTCATTTGTATTTAGGTTTGCTTCTTATGGTTTCTAGTGTTATGTAATTGTTTTTCTCTTTTATAGTATGATCATTTGCATTTGTTATATATTCACCTCTCATCATTTTACCATCTCTTAATTACCTCATGATAGGTTGGACAATTTTATTAATTAACTTGTTTTTATGATGCTTTTGATATAAAAAAGATCTAAAAAGTTGCCAAAATGCAATTGAGTTCTTGGGTGGTGTAGACAGAGCAATTAGCTGCAGAATAGAGTTTTGGTACAATTCCAGACATGCTATGGTAGAGGAGTTGTAAACAATAACTTAATGAGCTGAAATTCGCAACAACTGGAAAATATGGAGTATATTATGGTGTTCAGCTTTGACATGCAAACTTTTGTTAAGGGAAATTACCTCCCTTACTTATTGCTAAATCTTAGTACAATCAAGAACAAAATAAGATGAAAATCTAAGTACACGAAATTGAATATTTGGTTAACAATATCTTAAGGTTCGATTTTTTTCTTGATGAAATAGCTAGCTCAGAAATTATACTTGTATTCCTGAATCATATACATCCCCTGCTTTCCAAACAGAAGGTATATTATTGACAGGAACAGCCCACGTCTCATCGCCATCCTCAACATCACTTAACAACATCCTTATTGATAATGTTCCGCTCGGAGGGGAAACCACTGCCCATACTGCACCATGGCTTCGATCCAATAACTTGCACGTCAAATTTCCAGTCTGCAGTTTATAACCAACAAATAAAATTAAAAGCTAGAACATATTTTTATGAGAAGACAATTTAAAGCCTTTGGAGTTTGGATCATCTCTTTAGACTCTGGCCCCGTTAATACGTTTAGAATAGTTTTTACCTCGCATAGTTGTACTGCCGTCACATCTTTCTTGCCTTGTTGATACCAAATAACAAAGGCCAAGTAGTGAGGATAATTGCTGCTTTCATCAATCTTGAACTGAATGTTGTTGTTTGGATAAGAGCACGAAGTACTGCATGATCACAAGATAATTGGCAATTAAACCATAAATCCGTTGGCAAATATTCCGTCATATACCAGAGCAAAAAATTAAAGTTTGCATGAGTAAAAATATGTATTTACCGTCTATACTCGATTTCAACAATACCCTGATCTAGTATTGTTGCTGCTAAATCTTTAGTTTGAGCCATCTTTGCATAGGCACGTCTACTGAGTATGAAATCAGTGTTATCACTTGACCCGCTGTCAGTGATAACTACTGTCACTCCATTGTCTGAGCAGTAAGCAGGGTTGGTACATCTCACTTGGTAACAAGCTCCACATCCTACACCATCTCTATAGAGAGCAGATGCAGCTGATACATCTCCACCATTAATTTTCGCTCCGAACGTACCAAAACCGCATGCTCCAACTATCATAAAATACAAGAAACATCAAAATATGTAAAACTACGACGTCAACAAGTTTTATCACGTATGTACTTAATAGATAGTTTTTGGTCACCTTCAGTTCCTTTTTCGTCGGAGTTAGGTAGTAAGCTGCTCTGGAGTGGATAAAACAGTCCTTACATGTTGCAGCATCACACGGAATTTGCTGAAGTACAAGAAGTGGAGCAAAAAGGAAGATAAGTACAAAGGGATAATTTGGAAAGCGGATAGCCATTTTATTGGCTTGAAAGTACACTAATTAGTATAGAGAAAAATGGTGAGTTAAAGTAGTAATGAATGGTAGGTAAGTACAGTTGTGGTGTGAGAATTAAACAAAGGATTGAGGTGTATTTATAGTACAAGAACATCAAAATGACAAACTTTTGAAATTCAGTTAAAGTTTTATTGTTAAAAGTGAAGAAGAATGAAGAATGAAAGATTCTGCCTTGTTTTGAAAGTGATTTTATGTAGCAACCTTGTTAGACTTCAAATAATCTTTAGAAGTAATGATCACATTTTTCCTTATATCATGTATATGATATGAATTTCTTGGTTCCTTTACACCAGTCTAGATATTTTTTTCGTTTGATGAAAATCTTGCTATATATATCCAATCGATATATATATATCTTGTGTAGTTTCCGGAAACATTATTTTTACTAATTAGTGATAAGATAAAGTTTCATTTCAATATTTGGTCATTGTTAATTAGGTATCTTGTTGTTTGATCAGTGAAAAAACTTCACTATAGATGAGGTGAATTGTTTTGGGTTAAACTCTTCAAAGTTCAAACCATCTAAGCACTAACTTAGCTACTACTACTAGTAGTGGAAATTTGGTGGTGACATCGTCGTCGAGATTGACCTTTATTTATGTAACTTTCCTGAACAAGATAATCTGTGGGAGAACATAGGTAAGAATGATAAATCTGCACGTAATTACAGATAGACATGCTTTGAATTTGAATTTTTACTATATGAGTTTGCTTGTTGGTTTGAAACTTGAGAGTGCAGCAAATTGATGAATGGTTTGTTTGAGTAATGATGACATTATATAGCAGCCCAACTAATTGTAGTGTTCATATGTACGCATAATTAAGCTCATCACAATTCACATACATGCATGAAATTTGAAAGGAAATGAAACCCATGTTTTTATTTGTAAAGGGAATATGCTGGCCATACTTGTAGCTAACTAGTGCATGCGTCTTCATTGAACACCTAACTAATCATCATTATAACCCTACTAGGAAAACACCAACCTTGATTATATAAAATCGGCACTGTTTTTAATTGATAATCAAATCTTTGTTTAATTTGCCTTGCCTGCAGTATGCTTGATTGTGTTGGGTAATTTGGTCTGCCATAAGTGTTTTTGTTTATGAGGTAGCCCTTTTAGTACTTTTCCTTTTCAAATAGTGCCCGGTCATTGTTACGAACAAGGGCACTAGGTCAGTGGCGCCTTTAGAACAGTAAGCGCGAAGCGTCCTAACCAATTGGCCAAAAAGGGACAGAATGAATCCGTGTTGTACTCTCTTTCTTGCTCTTGACTTATCATGGTGGTTATACTCAAAATGGGGTTCAATTCAAGGCAGCTGAAAATGAGCCAGACATACATTGGATGGGATCACAATAGTGTCAGTGACATCAAATTCCACATCAATCTTTGTAATGTGGATAAAATTTTCAGTACATTTGAGTATATTCAGATACCTTCCTCTCTATATGGATGGTCCTAGTTTTCTCCTTTATCATTAAGTTTTCCAAACTTTTCATCATCATGCCTGTGGGTATCTTTGAATTTCTTTTCATTGACGAAGACGTAAAATCTGGACACAGATGTGAACAAGGAATCAAGTAACAATATACGGTTATGCGGTAAGAAGGGGCAAAAGAAAATCTCAAGGGCTCAAATATAAACAAAATACCGAATAAGTGGTGGCATCAAATTGCCTTGCTTTCAAGTCTGAAGGCTTGATTTCAAGTCCGCAAATATGAACACATAATTTGCAAGTCGAGCACAAGAAGAACAGGTTCATGGCAACTATGTTGAAAATATTATCCCCTGATCTAAAAATGCTTATGCGAGCATTACGTTTGGATCATCGTCACAAAGTAGTCGTAGGGGTTGGTATATTAAAAAGAATTCTAGGACCAACTCCTAATTTTCATTTTGGACGAAACTATGATGAACTTTTTGCACTCTTTATTAAAGTAAGTCATAGGGGGTTCCTAAAAAAAATTGTTTTTCCATTCTCAAAAAGACAATTGCGCCTACCAGGAGTCGAACCCAAGTCTATTTCTTGGAAGGCAATGATCCAAAGTCCAAACAGGTGGTGGACTACAAGCCCAAAATGGAATCATTCAATTGTAATTCCTGACACAGGTTCATATGCTCACGAGTCGTGACTACTGACAATGACAACCTCGGCGTCTCAAGAGAATCAATCGAACTTTCAGATATATGTTGCAGACAATTAAACTTACAACTTGGAAGCTCACCAATTATGATAAAAACAATAGCTCATTTCTTCCACTCAAATATACCGTCATCAAAACAGAAGTTGTGGGTGTTTGATCTGTCTGAGACCTTCAACAGCTTCTAGCAATATAAAGCACGACAAAGTTTAATAGAGTAATATATACATGGACTATCAGAAAATTTGCTTTTCCCCTTCAGAAGGGGGGATAAATGCTAAATTCATTGAGCACCTGATTCAAAGTTACGAAAAAAGAAAAAAGAAGAGTAAATCTTAGTATGAATAGACAGACACAATTTCAGTTGCAGAAGTCACACAACTTACATCCGAAGAACCCTTCAAGAAGACTGTCAACTTCTAAAGCATTAGAAGAAGACCTTACATCTCAGCAAATACAATTACATCATTTTGGTGTACAAAATATCTATGAGCCACTGGTGACTATGTTAATAATTTACTATAGATCTTCTACTCACTGCAAGCACCAGATGGGTCTGCATTCTTAATTATCCAGGGATGTACTAAAATCTTTGACAGTGGAAGTCTCTTCGCTGGATCCTTCACCAAAAGCTGCAAATTTGAGTTGCAAAAATGTCAAACTAATTTCCACTTGAAATAAATGTATATGTGCAAAATTAAATTGTAGCGCTCGTAGACATACCAATCGCACGAGATTTTTAGCTTCCACTGACACATGAGGGGTTGGAGGGAAGCTGTACTCAAGCTTCATTATCCTGTGGACAAAAATTGTTATGTATATCTAAATGTTTGAATTACTATGAAACCAAAGAAACCATGTAGGAGGTACAAAAGCTGAATCCCGAAAATCTGTATTCACTACCTTCTAAATGTTTCGTTCTGCGTCTCAGCTTCAAATGGCGGAACCCCAAAAAGGAATTCGTAACAGAGAATACCCATAGTCCAGGTATCAACTGAGTAGTCATGACCTTTGTTCCCAACCATTTCTGGTGCTAAGTAATCTAACGTCCCACACATTGTATGTCTCTTCTTATTTGACTGTACAGACCATCCAAAGTCCGCAACTTTCAGACGTCCCTGAAATAAAAGGAAAGATGCAACTTAAGATCAACTCCTTATAACACGCACAGTTTCAACTAACAACTGGTGTTAACTGCTTAGTCTCACTTCTACGATCTTGAAAAAATTATGTGTTGTTTCCTACTGCATATCTTAATAATCTATTGTAACCCATATACAAACACTATGAACTATCAGGATTTGAAACCTCAAACAATCAGACCATTACAAAATTGACCGAACCACAACATTATAAATGATAACAACCCTTCATTCCTCAAAATAACAACAAAGACAAACAAAGTGTTGTTTCTTTTCCTCTGTGCCTATAAAACAAAATCATCTCATTTTCGTTAAATGCTCAGGGAAAAACAGTTCCTACATGTACAACACCTATTGGCCATTGCTTAGGACCTGCAGTAACCGTGAGCATTAACAATGACCTTGTATTTTAGATTTAATTAATGCTTAAACAATTAAACCTCCCTTAAAAGATAATCCGTCTCCTATTTTCACGAGGTGTAGAATTTTTTTAAACCCATGCCTGATTTAACCAAACAATATAGGGAACTATACCCCAAGGGAAATACATTGCAGGAATTATATTCCATGGAATGCTGTTCCTTACCAACCAAACGTGCCATAAGAGTATGTATGACACCAAATCAATATGATTATACGTGAGTACTTGCTAGCAACAAACACAGCTCAACGGTTAATAATTGAGCAGATTAGAAACAACTTCATCATATAAATCCATTAAAGACATAAGAATCGGAGGCTCGCATTCCAGATTGCATATATAGATAGGTATGTCGTGGAAATCTCTTACATGCATAATGCTATTCATGTGCAGAAAAATAATAATTCATATCATGAACCTAAATTCAACCTAGCATATCTAATCCAGTATATCTTGCTAAATGTATTGCAACCTCTAGTTCACAAGGATAAATGAACTAGAGGGTTTAATAGACAAAATCAATAAATGAACAGAACAACCTCTAGTTCACAAGGATAACAAAACCCACCTAGCCATGAGGGTTTAATAGACAAAATCAAGAACTCATCAATCTCAACCATCCACACTTAGTGCCACCCCTCATGCTCCTCAAGCTAATGGATTTGTCAAGAAACTTACAACCTCGTATTGAAGAACTGGTGCGAAGGATGATAAGTTCATACCGCAAGATACATTCAAAATGTCTCAACAAAAGCAAATCCATTATATGCATGTGGATAATTGGAATGTTAAATTAACAGAGAGATGCTAAATCAACACTTCTATAATGTAGCTCGAACCTTGGATATTTAACATCTACAGATAGATTTTCTCTTTGGAAGCGGGACTAGTAAGTTGCTCCATAGAATCTCCGACCATGAATCATATGAAAGTGGTTAAGAGGATTCTGTATCCAATGTAAACTAGATCTGGACTCGTCCATCCTCCTTCTAGACTAGACGAGGTATACTAGTGGGAGCACTTCTGCATTTAGAAGAACTACCTAAGTGAAGCTTTTAGACTATGGAAACTAGTGTGTAGTTTCTGAGCTTATGTATGTCAATCTCTTTAGCTTCATAAGGTATTTATGCAACTCTATATGACAAAAGCTGAACCAACGAAGAATTTCATTGATAACATCTGGAACTAGCTTTGGATTATAATGTGTTAGTGTTTGCAGCAACAACTCTCTAGGTAGTGTTTAAGAGGGGAATGCTTAAAGATTCAAAGCTTGTTTAAAGCCCTAAATTCTTGCAAGATGTGGGGAGACAAACATTTAAAAAGCTAAGAGAATAGGACATCAATATTACCCAAAACATCACGGAGACTTTTGTTTGGAGGCGTTTGAGATTACAGATCGTGCAAGAGGTAAATGTCTACAATCACCCTATTGTAAACTAAGAGAGTTATCGAGATTTGATCATCAATATAGTTGACAACAACGAAAGACGTCTATCGAATAACTTAATCTAGTTGCACATGCAGGAGCTGGGAAATACATAAACAGAATGGCGAACAAAACCACAAGGAAACACAGTTATAAAAACAATGCAGACACTAAATGGAGAAAATGTTCCTGCTGGCGTCACTAATGCAACACATCAAATTCATAGCCGCTAACTGACGGTTATTTATGCTCTCAAACACACATCAGAAACTCCATTAGGACAATAAGAAAGCTAATTGATCAAAATCTACAGATCAAACTACAATGCGGAAGGCTTTCGTATCAAACCAGCAGTGACCGCTTTTTATCTGTTCAATCATTGGTAAATTCACCATGTCTACAGTTGAGTCCATGTAACACCTAAGGTATTACGTGTTTTCTAAGGTTAAACTGACAAACCCAACCTACTCTCTCATCAGATTTAGAAACAATGTAATAATTATATGCTTTTGCTAATAGAATATAATTTGCAGTTAAGTGCTTTAAACATAAGAAAGGTCCACTGGAAAGCCAGTAAGGCAAGGGTACCACTACATATGTAACAAAACCAGCACACACGGTGACACTTTTGTATTTCTTTCTTGGTCAGAGTGAAGTCCCATGAGACTTGACGGACGCCTATTCACATATAGCTGGGCAACTCCAAAGCTTTGTATAGCCAAAAGACTTGCCCATAGAGAGGAATGACTAAGTGCAACAAGGGTTTGGTTCTGTGCCAAGCACTTGGACACATAACCAAGTATTCAGCAGCACTATCAACTCCTTGATCTCAGCAATACCTCACTATATCCAACACGGCAAAACCATCAACAAAAGTCAAAAAATTTAAGCTTGGAAAGAACAGTAAATCCTTGTACCAGTCCAACTAGCTAGAGGCAATAGTTACAGCACCATAGATCAGACACTTTACACCTAAACAAAAACTATGTAGCCTGATTGCTTATAAAGAAAATGTGTTCATGTGAAGAATATGTGGTAAATCAATGCATAATCACTTCAATACAGCAGCATTTCCTCATAAACTTTGGTGTATACTAGTTCAAATCGTGGCATGCAGCAATTCCACTGAAAGTTATAACGATTAGTATTACCAACCAATGCCTGATCTACATTTGAAACCTTAATCCCTCGTAGTCCCTAATAAAGATTCCTACTAATATCAATATAGGTTCAAATAGGAGAGAGATATTGAAAAATTCTCCAGCTTATTCTCTATGAATGATATGCTTCTCATGGCAGTAAAGAAAACATTCTTTTCAAAATAATAACAAAGCAAACAACATATTTCTTCTTCTCTTCACAGCCTAAAAAAACAATGATCATTTCATTTTCGTTAAATTCAATTGAATTCCTAAATGTACAACACCTATTACTCTAGTTCAATACCAACCCATGGTTGATCTACATTTGAAACCTTCAAACCCTCATAACCCCAACAAAGATTTCTAATAATAACAGTTTCGATTATAAGGGTTAAGAGATATCGAAATTTACCTCATGATCAAGCAACAAATTCTCCGGCTTAATATCTCTATGAATGATATTCTTCTCATGGCAGTAAGCTAATGCTTTTGCAAGGCTTGCAATGTACTGAATTTCAACCAAACAAAAAGGAACCCAAAGAATTTAATCAGTAAATTAACATAAACAAACCCTAGAAAAACAAAACAAATCAAAAATCAAAAGTTTAGGGATTTTTGCTTACAGTAGCAGCTTGTCTCTCAGTCAGATGACCAGTTTTACTAAGTAAACCATAAAGTTCACCTTTAGCAGCATATTCCAGAATCAGGAAAATCCTTTCATCATCACCAAACCAACCATAGAGACTAAGAATGTTAGGATGATCTAATGTACTCTGAATTTCCATTTCTCTCTTGAGTTGAGGAAGTAGATTGTATTTCTCTACTTGACATCTATATAATACTTTCAGTGCGCAAACATACTGATGCTGCAATACACAACAGCAAAAACAAAAACAAAAAAAAACCAAAAATTACTTCAGAAACCGAATCGAATTTACAGGAAACTGAAATTATATGATTAAAGTTAGGTTTGTTTACCTTTTTTCTCTTGCCATATAAACTCTCCCAAATTTACCTTTACCAAGAGGTTTTCCAATATCGAAATCTTTCAAACCCCAGTCATACAAATCTGGGTTTGGATTTTCTTCTTCTTTCTTCTGATTTTCATCAGGCGTACACATTTTCTCAAATGTTAGGGTTTTTTTTCCTTCAAAACTGGACTGAAATGATAAAGTGTGACTGTGAGATCCAAATTTCGAAATTTGAAAGTTTACCCCCAGATTGAATTTTTTTCATACGACTTAAATTTCATACGAAAAGAAGAGTTAACCAAAGAGCAAATGTTTGTCGCGTGAGAGAAGGTTATTTTGGTAATGCTGTTAGTTGTTTTTGTTGTATTATTTGGTTTCGTCACATTTTTCTTTTCATCTCCTCATGTTTTTTTTTTTTTTTTTTTTGAAAGTGTGAACCGATTCATTAGCTTTACGGAATGTTTACATTTCTAGGGAATTTTTGTCCCCTAGTATCAGCTTGTACAATGTTTGAAAGAAAAGGTGGGCATACATTTTACAAATTTTTGTTGTATGGCAATGTGTTTGTTGTGCTCGTTGCCGCACCGCTCATTCGCGAGTTCATCTCACGCTTTGGCTTGTTTCAGTATGTATGCTCGATTTTTTGTGTGGGATACTATCCATGAGACTTGATATTTCGTTAGCATTCCTTGTATATACCATGGTTGGTTTGTTGTCGCCGCTTGTTGAAGTTGGATGACCGCTTTTGAATCCATTTCTCAAGCTTACCACGGCCATTGTTGTTGGACCGCCATTCTTATTTATGCACGAGACTCCATGTTTCCGTCTGTAGTTGAGTTTGTAATACCTAGAGGTGCCGCCATTGCTATCAAAATTTCTCCGTTGGTGTTCCTCATATTATTCCTGCGCCCGCCTTGGCCCGGATTGCCTTTAGATGCTCCATCCAGGTTGATTTTGATCCAGCTTAGGTATCGGTGGTTCCCATCCGACTAAAATCGTTGCTTTCGCTTCGGGATGTTGCTTGTTGTGTTCCTTGTTGAGGATCTGGTAGAACTGAAATATGTTGGATTGTGCCCATGTATATTCTTTCGCCATTGTGTTGATCAAAGTGTGATTATTTGAATCAAGTCTTTGGAGTTCGTCTTTGATGATCGTTTGATTTCTAGCTAACCATAGGTGCCACATCGTAAAGCCGTAGATGGTCTTTGTTGAATGTGGAATGTTGTCTCCTAGTGCTGTTTGGATTGAGGTGGATTTTTGGTTTAAAGGGTTAACGGCCTGTTTGGTCGTGTTTTGACTCGATCCAGTGAAATTTGGTTGGTGATGAGGTTCCATACTTGCGACGCTTACAACGCATTGAAATAGAATATGTGATGTCGTTTCTGGGTAATCGCTATATCATGCAAGTGTTGGTATGGGTGATTTTTCTATTTTTAGGGTATCAAGGTCAGCGTGCCTTCAAGAGTAGCTTTCCATATGAAAATCCCGATTTTTGGTGGGGATGATTCGATTCCAAATTATGTTGAAATCTTTTGGTGAAGTGGTGGTAGTTGTGGTTACATGTATAGTGTGGTTGTGAGTTGTCAAGATGCAATGATTTGAGTTTGGTTATCTTGTGGGGATTTGGTTTCGGTGGGGTATTTGGTTGTTGATGGGTTTGGTTGTCATTGGGTGATGAGAGGTTGTATCCGATTTGCAAGAGTAATTCCCATTTTTGAATGTGGCCAAATAATGGTGTCTTGAGTCGATTTCTTGGTAGGTGGATGTCATTGGTCATGCATCGTGGTTGGGTTAAACATGTTGTGTAGGAGTTGAAGGTTCCAAGTATTCGCTTCATTATGTATGAAAGTTGATACCGGATGTTTGGGTATGGGGTGGGTGAATGAGGTGTTTTGGTAGGTGGGGTATCCAGTTTTGGAGGATCAAGTATGTTGGTCATTCTCAATTTTTTTGAAACCGTGTTCTCGCAAAAAGAAGCTTGGTTAGTTAATCCTTTCCATAGCGGGCTTGTCAAGTCTTTGCTTTTTGAATTGGTCAAGGGCTAGAAGTTTATGCCCATGTAGATATTTGTCCCCGCCATGGTGGCCCATATTGATTTATCATCCGCTTGAACTTGCCAAACTTTCTCTTCATCAATAATGCCTGTCTGCGCTTTGTTTACAGGTCTCGATTCCAGCTTCCTCCTACATGTTTTGGTTTTGCCAATCTTTTCCACCCTATTGGATGTAGTTTCCTTTCTCGGTTGTTGTGGCCCCAAAAAAAATTTCGCATCGTTTGGTCCATTTTTTCGAGGACGCCTGCTGGTAACATCTGCGTTCGCATCTCCTCATGTTACAACGGCCTAGTTTTTTTTTTTTTTTTTGAAAATATTACAACGGCCTATTAAATGATGCATGTTTCCAGTTGCTCAAATGTCGATGGATTTTGTTGCATAAAATTGTAAGCATTTGGAAAAACTACTTCAAAACCCCATTTCACATAAGACTTCTCTATTGAATTTTTAGGATTCAGTTCGAGCTCGCATATTTTATCAATAGCAGCTTCTAGTTTTGCATCACACAAAAGAAAATTTTCTTTATAAAACTGTTTGGACCATATATATTTGGAATGGGCTTAATAGGATCTTAAGTCCATTAGCCTTAAACAAAAATCTTCGGTCATGGGTAGAAGCCTAAGCCCATAAAAGGTTGAGAACCAAATCTGTTAGCCTTTATTAAAGGTGACTACATTCATTATATCTTGAAAGGGGATGAATCTGTTCATGCCAAAAAGTTAGAATTAATCTAGATATGTATTTAGTCCAAATACATTATTAATCTGGTCATCCCGAAGGAGGGAATGAATAAATATTAATTGTTGGCCAAGTACATTTTTAATGTCTAGATACATAATTCTAATTTTAAATAAAGGTAAAGCTAGAAAGCATTTGGTCTGCACATCCTCAAAGTGAATGCGGTATGATGATTGATCAGTATGCATACCCTCTATAAACCTATAAATAGAGGAGGGATTTCAACCCGGAAAGGTACACATTTTCTAATCATTTTCTCTCCACTAAAACCTGTTTGGAGCTCCTTACTCATTGAGGTATCGAAGTGTCCTTGCGGTACCCCCTCCCTCTCCTTTTCTTCATTCATCAAGAGTGTTTAGAAAGCCAAGGGCATTGGAGAGCTGAGTTGTAAATTATTCATCATCAAGAACATATCTCGAGGAAAATTGTGAATTATCTAAACGGTCTATAATTCATCCATCGTGTATAAATCTTGACTCATCCAACTGTTAAGATTATATCATTCACTGCAAATATCGAGGAGTGTTGTAAGAACATTTTTGCTACAACATCTTTTGGCGCCCACCATGGGGATCACCTGATTGGTTACTTCAGCTTGCCCATCACTCTGTGCATAATGGGGGCATTGTGCTTGATATGTAATCCTTCGCAGAGGGACTTGATCGCTTCCAGTCAAACCGCTTCCGTTGTCGATATGATAATAGATGGTGCGCCGAACTCCGCATATTATGTTTTCCCAAATAAATTTTCTGACATGTGAATTGCTTCATTCACTAAAGCTACGTTTCTACCCATTTGGTAAAATATTCATTGCTACTAGCAAATATTTGAATAAGAGGGACTCAATTGAGTCAAGAGAAATATTGTTGACTTTATCCTGAGATGGAAAAAGTCTCACACACTTCACCTTCATCCTGGAAGTTCTTTTTGGAACAATCTTCTTGTTTTCTTTGGGAGCGTTTTCATGAGTCAAGACACATTTCCTTTTGTCATCTGCAAAAGATTGGGAGAACAATAATTAATTCATTTAAAAATATATATATCACCGACATACACTAGCTAGTCATGGAAATGATCGTGCAAAATTAACACATTATGCAAGATCAAAAGACAAAGACGGGTCCAATCAAGTACAAAATACAAATGGAATGGTACAACAAAAAAAGTTGAAGTTAACAGTAAGGGAAAATGAGAAGATTTCATCTGTTGTGGCATCATTATTCACTAGGATACACAAGAAGCAAAAGTCATCTCTACTTTTTCATTAAAGGAAGAAGAAATATAACAAGAGTATATGTTTCTCTTACCTCGAGAAAGTTTGAAGTTGGAGCAATAATATTTCTAGGTCACTATTAGTAGTATTTTTGAAGTTTGAGCAATAGTACTTCGTAGTCATTTAATTTTAGTATTTATATAAAAATATAAAAATAAGATAAGATATGAATACAGAATAAGAGGGGAATTGGTTGGAGATTTTTCTTAGAAACCGCGAAAGTTGCTTTTGAAGTTGTTCAACAATTAATTAAAAAAGAAGAGAGTATTCATGAATTTTTGTGATACGTCATTATCACATATAAAAAAAACACTCAACTCACTCTTTAATGAGCTGAAAGTTGTTGGTGGCACCGTATTCAAAGCTTCCAAGACCCATTATCAATAGTTCACTTGAATCACGGAGAAGCATCGTCACCATGTCACAAATGAGCAACCGTATAAAAAAATTAGTTTATTTAGATCAACTTGAAAAATCAATCAAGTGGGCCCCTGCCAATCTACTCAAGCTAGTGATAGTAAAAGTTCAAGCACTCCCGAACCCCACGTTACATTTTATAATTCTAATTTCATTTTCTTATGCAATAGAAATGAAACAATATTCCAACAAGGATTAACGGCGCAAGACTTTTTAGTCAACTGTTAAGCTTTACTCCGGCTACAAATAGATAGGGAATACCGTTTCAACACGTAGCTTGGGGTCGTCAGAGTAGAACTATGAAACAACTGATCCGTAACACTCTTATTAAGAAGGGGCGATGTTTGGACCATATATATTTAGAATGGGCTTAATAGGATCTTCAGCCCATTAGCCTTAAACAAAAATCTTGGGTCATGGGTAGAAGCCTAAGCCCATAAAAGGTTGAGAACCAAATCATTAGCTTTTATTAAAGGTGACTACATTCATTCTATCTTGAAAGGGGGATGAATCTGTTCAAGCCAAAAAGTTAGAATTAATCTAGATATGTATTTAGTCCAAATACATTATTAATCTGGTCATCCTGGAAGGAGGGAATGAATAAAGATTAATTCTTGGGCCAAGTACATTTTTAATGTCTACATACATAATTATAATTTTAAATAAAGGTGAAGCTGGAAAGAATTTGGTCCTGGTACATCCTCAAAATGAATGCGTATATATGATCGATCGATGCATACCCTATGTAACCTATAAATAGAGGAGGGATTTCAACCAGAAAGGTACATTTCTAATCCTTTTCTCCACTAAAACCTGTTTAGGCTCCTTACTCATTGAGGCATCTGAGTGTCCTTGCAGTACCCCCTCATTTTCTTCATTCATCAAGAGTGTTTAGAAAGCCAAGAGCATCGAGAGCCGAGTTGAAATTTTTCATCATCAAGAACATATCTTGAGGAAAATTGTGAATCATCTAAACGTTCTATAATTCATCCATCGATATAAATCTTCACTCATCCAACGGTTAAGATTATATCATTCAAGGCAAATCTCGAGGAGTATTGTATGAACATTTTTGCTACAACATCTTTTGGCGCCCACCGTGGGGATTACCCGATTGGTTGTTTCAAATAAGCGGCTCAACTCTCTGCATAATATGGGGTAAAAAATTGTGCTTGATATGTAATCCTTCGCAGAGGGACTTGATCGCTTTCGAGTCAAACCCGCATCCCGTTATCGGGATATGATAGTAGATGGTGCACCGAACCCGTATATTATGTTTTCCTAAATAAATTTTCGACATGAATCGCCAAGCCGTACTAAAGCTACCGCTTCTACCCATTTGGTAAAATATTCAGTTGCTACTAGCAAATATTTGACGAAAGAGGATTCAATCGAAGTCAAGAGAAATATTTAGGACTTTATCCTGGAGATGGAAAAAGTATCACACACTTCACCTTCATCCTCAAGCAGTTCTTTTGGAACAATCTTCCTATTTGCTTTGGGAATGTTTTAATGAATCAATACACATTTCCTTTTGTCATCTCGCAAAATATTGGGAGAACAATGATTAATTCATTTAAATATATATATATATATATATATATATATATCAGCTGACATACACTTGCCGGTGGAAATGATTGTGCAAAATTAACACATTATGCAAGATCAAAAGAAAAAGACGGGTCCAATCAAGTACAAAATACAAATGGAATGGTACAAAAAAGTTGAAGTTAACAGTAAGGGGAAATGAGAAGATTTCATCTGTTTTGGCATCATTATTCACTAGGCTACACAAAAAGCAAAAGTCATCTCTACTTTTTCATTAAAGGAAGATAAAATATAAAAAGAGTATATGTTTCTCTTACCTTAGTAAAATTTGTAGTGGGAGCAATAATACTTCTAAGTCACTATCAGTAGTATTTTTTGAAGTTGGAGCAATAGTATTTCTTAGTCGCTGACAGTAGTATTTATATAAAAAATAAAAAATAAGATAAGATATGAATACATAATAATAGGGGAATTGGTCAAGACTTTTCTCAGAAACCGCAAAAGTTGCTTTTGAAGTTGTACAACAATTAATTCAAAAAGAAGAGAGTATTCAGAATTTTTGTGATACGTCATTATCACATATAAAAGAAAGCAGTCAACTTACTCTTTTAATGAGCTGAAAGTTGTTGGTGGCACCATATTCAAAGCTTCCAAGATCCATTATCAGTAGTTCACTTGAATCACGGAGAAGCACGTCACTATGTCATGATCAAATTTTATAGTGGTAAGTAGAGTTGTCGTTCACTCCTGACTTGTTGAAATCGATTCTAGGATTTAATAAAGAAAATAATAAAAATAGAGAAAATATACAATTTATGTCACAAGATGAAGAGAGTTACTGGGACTCGAGATTCCACCAATTCCTCACATTATGCGGTTCATCTATTAATCTGACAATTAAAGCTCATAAAATAACAAACATCGACTCTAATTCTTTGCCAAGATAGATTTTATAAAGAAATATATGTAATTCACAAGCATGACGCATCTAAAGTACCTAAGACTAAGCATGCGACATCTAACGAATTCACAAATATTCAAGAAAAATCATAAATCAATTATAATAGTGCAAATAGTCATAAAGGAATTAAATAGAATTACCACATGGGTGCAAAACAGCTTCCTCCGTCATCCCAGTGATGGGTTCTAGCTCATCATGTTGGAAACACGCTCAAAAATCATTATTAATGCTCAAAAATGGTTTACAAATGATGAACAAGGGAGAAAAGATGAAAAGCCTGATTTGTAACAGTTATAATTGTTACAAAACTGGATCACATTAGAACGATAAATGTAAATTGTCGATGTTGTTGTAGTTTTAAGACCCACGTATCCGTGTCACTGCCACCGTAGCATGAACGACGTATGGGTGTGGGTCGATGTTCTTCGTGTTCTTCACAAGCAGCGAAATGATGGTTTCCCGCCACTTGATTTTCGACTTTCGATGCTCGCAACCTCCCAATCTCTCCATAATCACTCCCTAACTCCCCAACACTCTATATATAGTCGATGTGGCCTCAAAATCACACTAATCACCTGCATAATCCCAAGCACTCGCGCGCATACTTGAAGATATTCTTTCCATTTTCTTCTCCTACACGCGTGCCCCACATGATGAAAGCTATCCTTATTTATCTCTTACACGCTCCCGGTTGTTGCTCGAGTCAACAAACATGCACGGTAACACGTTCAAAAACTCCAAAACTCATGCAAACCTCGTACGTGTAATTGTTGCTTGCTCAAACTTCAATCCCACGATGCAAACAATTCTAACCAAGACTATCGACCATACCATGCCTCGTGATGTTCTAACAAGTCGAACCATGAAGTTTCAGTGATTTAGTCTCCTTCTATCACGCCCAAAATCGAACCAAGAATCTCTGCAAAGAACAAAATTTCCCGCCAAATTCCAGAATTTGAAATGGAGAAGAAGGTCAGCCTTTATCCAACAACCGGGGTGCGAATATCACTGGGTACCCCTTAGTAATTGGGTTACCCTTATCCAAAGTGGGAGTCCGAATAGCAAATGTCCTCCAGGGGTGTTCCGAGCAACTTTTCGAGCCGAATTTTCCAACAATCTTTACTTCCAAAAAAATACCTACAAACACACAAAACGCCATAATAAGGACAAAAACGAGTACTAACAATTAAACATTGAGGACAAACTAGACACATAAATGCGTCTATCATGTCACAATTGGAGAAACCGTATAAAAAAATTAATTTATTTACATCAACTTGAAAAATCAATCAAGTGGTGAAAGAATTGACCCGTAGTCCTACTCAAGCTAGTGATGGGAAAGTTCAAGCACTCCCGAACCCCACGTTACATTTTATAATTCTTAATTTCATTTTCTTATGTAATAGAAATGAAACAAGATTCCAAAGAAGGATTAACGCGAAGACTTTTTAGTCAATCGTTAAGCTTTACTCCTGGGCATGGATAGATAGGGCATACGTTTCAACACGTAGCTTGGGGGCGTCGAGTAGAACTATGCAACAATCGATCCGGATACTCTTCTTAATCCACCAATAAATTGGGAATTAAGATGGGGCGATGTTTGGACTATATATATTTAGAATGGGCTTAATAGGATCTTCACCCATTAGCCTTAAACAAAAAATCTTGGGGTCATGGGTAGAAGCCAAAGCCCATAAAAGGGTGAGAACCAAATATGTAAGCCTTTATTAAAGGTGAACTAAATTCATTGTATCTTGAAAGGGGATGAATCTGCTCAAGTCGAAAAGTTAGAATTAATCAAGATATGTATTTAGTCCAAATAAATTATTAATCTGGTCATCCCGGAACGAGGGAATGAATAAAGATTAATTGTTGAGCCAAGTACATTTTTAATGTCTAGATACATAATTCTAATTCTAAATAAAGGTGAAGTTGGAAAGCATTTGATCTTGGTACATCCTCAAAATGAATGCGGATGATGATTGGATCGGATACATACCCTCTATAACCTATAAATACGAGGGATTTCAACCTGAGAAAGGTACACATTTTCTAATCCTTTTCTCTCTACTAAAATCTGCTTAGAGCTCCTTACCTCATTGAGGCATCCGAGTGTCCTTGCAGATACCCCCCATTTTCTCCATTCATCAAGAGTGTTTAGAAAGCCAAGAGAATTGGAGAGCCGAGTTGGAAATTTTTCATGATCAAAAACGTATCTCGAGGAAAATTGTGCATCTAAACGGTCTATAATTCATCCATCGCTATAAATCTTAACTTATCCAACGGATAAGATTATATCATTCAGTCTGCAAATCTCGAGGAGTGTTCTAGTGACATTTTTGCTACAACATCTTTTGGCGCCCACCGTGGGGATCACCCGATTGGTTGCTTCACTTTTGCCCGTTACTCGTGCATAATAGGGGGTGGGGGAATTATGTTTGATATGTAATCCTTCGCAGAGGGACTTGATCGTTTCCGAGTCAAACCGCTCCGTTGTCGGATATGATAATAGATGGTGCGCCAACCCGCATATTATGTTTTCCCAAATAAATTTTCTGGACATGTGAATTGCTTCAACTTAGTACTAAAGCTACCGCTTCTACCCATTTGGTAAAATATTCATTGCTACTAGCAAATATTTGAATAAGAGGACTCAATTGAGTCAAGAGAAATATTGTTGACTTTATCCGAGATGGAAAAAGTCTCACACACTTCACCTTCATCCCGGGAAGTTCTTTTTGGAACAATCTTCTTGTTTTCTTTGGGAGCATTTTCATGAGTCAGTACACATTTCCCTTTTGTCATCTGCAAAAGATTGGGAGAACAATGATTAATTCATTTAAAAAATATATATATTAGCTGACATACACTAGCTAGCTGGTGGAAATGATCGTGCAAAATTAACACATTATGCAAGATCAAAAGACAAAGACGGGTCCAATCAAGTACAAAATACAAATGGAATGGTACAACAAAAAAAAGTTGAAGTTAACAGTAAGGGAAAATGAGAAGATTTCATCCGTTGTGGCATCATTATTCACTAGATACACAGAAGCAAAAGTCATCTCTACTTTTTCATTAAAGGAAGAAAAATATAACAAGAGTATATGTTTCTCTTACCTCAATAAAGTTTGAAGTTGGAGCAATAATATTTCTAGGTCACTATCAGTAGTATTTTTTGAAGTTGGAGCAATAGTACTTCGTAGTCGCTGACGGTAGTATTTATATAAAAATATAAAAATAAGATAAGATATGAATACGTAATAAGAGGGAGTTGGTTGAAGATTTTTCTTAGAAACCGCGAAAGTTGCTTTTGAAGTTGTTCAACAATTAATTCAAAAAGAAGAGAGTATTCATGAATTTTTGTGATACGTCATTATCACATATAAAAAACACTCAACTCACTCTTTTAATGAGCTGAAAGTTGTTGGTGGCACCGTATTCAAAGCTTCCAAGACCCATTATCGCAGTTCACTTGAATCACGCAGAAGCACGTCACCATGTCACAGCTTGGAGCAACCGTATAAAAAAATTAATTTATTTAGATCAACTTGAAAAATCAATCAAGTGGGCCCTGGCAGTCCTACTCAAGCTAGTGATGGAAAAGTTCAAGCACTCCTGAACCCCACGTTACATTTTATAATTCTTAATTTCATTTTCTTATGCAATAGAAATGAAACAAGATTCCAGCAAGGATTAACGGCGCAAGACTTTTTAGTCAACTGTTAAGCTTTACTCCTCTACAAATAGATAGGGCATACCGTTTCAACACGTAGCTTGGGGGCGTCAGAGTAGAACTATGAAACAACTGATCCAGAACACTCTTATTAAGAAGAGGCGATGTTTGGACCATATATATTTAGAATGGGATTAATAGGATCTTCAGCCCATTAGCCTTAAACAAAAATCTTGGGTCATGGGTAGAAGCCTAAGCCCATAAAAGGTTGAGAACCAAATCATAGCTTTTATTAAAGGTGACTACATTCATTCTATCTTGAAAGGGGGATGAATCTGCTCAAGCCAAAAAGTTAGAATTAATCTAGATATGTATTTAGTCCAAATACATTATTAATCCGGTCATCCTGAAGGAGGGAATGAATAAAGATTAATTCTTGGGCCAAGTACATTTTTAATGTCTAGATACATAATTATAATTTTAAATAAAGGTGAAGCCGAAAGAATTTGGTCCTGCACATCCTCAAAATGAATGCGCATATATGATTGACCGGATGCATACCCTATGTAACCTATAAATAGAGGAGGGATTTCAACCGAAAGGTACACATTTTATAATCCTTTCTCTCCACTAAAACCCGTTTAGGGCTCCTTACTCATTGAGGCACCTGAGTGTCCTTGCAGTACCCCTCATTTTCTTCATTCATCAAGAGTGTTTAGAAAGCCAAGAGCATTGGAGAGCCGAGTTGGAAATTTTTCATCATCAAGAACATATCTTGAGGAAAATTGTGAATCATCTAAACGTTCTATAATTCATCCATCGATATAAATCTTCACTCATCCAACTGTTAAGATTATATCATTCAAAGGCAAATCTCGAGGAGTATTGTATGAACATTTTTTCTACAACATCTTTGGCGCCCACCGTGGGGATTACCCGATTGGTTGCTTCAAATAAGTGTCTACTTCTCAGGCATAATATGGGGTAAAAAATTGTGCTTGATATGTAATCCTTCGCAGAGGGACTTGATCGCGAAGTCAAACCGCATCCCGTTATCGTATATGATAGTAGATGGTGCACCGAACCCGTATATTATGTTTTCCTAAATAAATTTTCGGACATGAACTCGCCTCAAGCCAGACTAAAGCTACCGCTTCACCCATTTGGTAAATATTCAGCTTGCTACTAGCAAATATTTGACGAAGATGATTCAATCGAGTCAAGAGAAATATTGAGGACTTTATCCTAGATGGAAAAAGTATCACACACTTCACCTTCATCCCGGCGCTTCTTTTTTGGAACAATCTTCCTATTTGCTTTGGGAGCGTTTAATGAATCAATACACATTTCCCTTTTTCATCTCGCAAAATATTGGGAGAACAATGATTAATTCATTTAAATATATATATATATATATATATCACCGACATACACTTGTCGGTGGAAATGATCGTGCAAAATTAACACATTATGCAAGATCAAAAGAAAAAGACGGGTCCAATCAAGTACAAAATACAAATGGAATGGTACAAAAAGTTGAAGCAACAAGAAGGGGAAATGAGAAGATTTCATCTCCGTTTTGGCATCATTATTCACTAGGCTACACAAAAAGCAAAATTCATCTCTACTTTTTCATTAAAGGAAGATAAAATATAAAAAGAGTATATGTTTTCTTACCTCAAGAAAATTTGTAATGGGAGCAACAATACTTCTAAGTCACTATCGTAGTATTTTTGGAAGTTGGAGCAATAGTACTTTAGTCACGATTACAGTAGTATTTATATAAAAAATAAAAATAAGATAAGATATGAATACATAATAATAGGGAATTGGTTGAAGACTTTTCTCAAAACCGCAAAGTTGCTTTTGAAGTTGTACAACAATTAATTCTAAAAGAAGAGAGTATTCAGAATTTTTGTGATACGTCATTATCATATATAAAAGAAAGCAAATAACTTACTCTTTTAATGAGTCAAAGTTGTTGGTGGCACCATATTCAAAGCTTCCAAGATCCATTATCGCAGTTCACTTGAATCACTTGAGAAACACGTCACTATGTCATGATCAAATTTTATAGTGGTAAGTAGAGTTGTCGTTCACTCGGACTTGTTGAAATCGATTCTAGGATTTAATAAAGAAAAATAATAAAAATAGAGAAAATATACAATTTATGTCACAAGATGAAGAGAGTTACTGGGACTCGAGATTCCACCAATTCTCACATTATGCGATTCATCTATTAATTCCGGACAATTAAAGCTCATAAAATAACAAATATCGACTCTAATTCTTTGCCAAGATAGATTTTATAAAGAAATATATGTAATTCACGAGCATGACGCATCTAAAGTACCTAAGACTAAGCATGCGACATCTAACGAATTCACAAATATTCAAGAAAATCATAAATCAATTATAATAGTGCAAATAGTCATAAAGGAATTAAATAGAATTACCACATGGGTGCAAAACAGCTTCCTATGTCATCCTGAAGATGGGTTCTAGCTCATCATGTTGGAAACACGCTCAAAAATCATTATTAATGCTCAAAAATGGTTTACAAATGATGAACAAGGGAGAAAAGATGAAAAGCCCGATTTGTAACAAGCTTATAATTGTTACAAACTGATCACATGCAGAACGATAAATGTAAATTGTCGATGTTGCCGTAGTTTTAAGACCCACGTATCCGTGTCGCCACATCCTTTGAAGCATGAACGCACTTATGGGTGTGGGTCGATGTTCTTCGTGTTCTTCACAGCAGCATAAATGAGGGTTTCCTGCCACTTGATTTTCTCGACTTTCTGATGCTCTGCAACTCTCCCAATCACTCCATAATCACTCCCCTAACTCCCCAACACTCTATATATAGTCGACAGGGCCTCAAAATCACATTAATCACTCCTAATAATCCCTGCCACTCCGCCGGATATGGGAAGATATTCTTTCCATTTTCTTCTCTTGCACGTCACTCGCGATGAAAGCTATCCTTATTTATCTCTTACACGCTCCCCGGTTGTTGCTCGAGTCAACAAACATGCACAGAACACGTTCAAAAACTCCAAAACTCATGCAAACCTGTGTACGTGTACGTGTTGCTCTATAAACTTCAATCCCACGATGCACCCAATTCTAACCGAGACTATCGACCATACCATGCCCGTGATTTTCTAACAAGTCGAACCATGAAGTTTTCATGATTTAGTCTCCTTCTATCACGCCCAAAA
Source organism: Papaver armeniacum (assembly GCA_023531295.1). Taxonomy (NCBI): domain Eukaryota; kingdom Viridiplantae; phylum Streptophyta; class Magnoliopsida; order Ranunculales; family Papaveraceae; genus Papaver; species Papaver armeniacum. The sequence goes on along the minus strand of JAJJWW010009736.1, from coordinate 108,657 downwards.
ATCAACCAAGAATCTCAAAAGAAGAACAAAATTTCCCGCCAAATTCTTAATTTGAAATGGAGAAGAAGGTCACCTCTTATCCGACAAATGGGGTGCGACATCAACTGCATCCCTTAGTAATTGGGTTACCCTCTTATCCAAAGTGGGAGTCCGAATAGCAAATGTCCTCCGGGGTGTTCGAGCAACTTTTCGAGCCGAATTTTCCAACAATCTTTACTTCCAAAAATACCTACAAACACACAAAACACCATAATAAGGACAAAATGAGTACTAACAATACGAAACATTGAGGACAAACTAGACACATAAATGCGTCTATCATGTCACAGTTGGAGAAACCGTATAAAAAAAATTAATTAATTTACATCAACTTGAAAAATCAATCAAGTGGTGAAAGAATTGACCTGGCAGTCCTACCAAGTCATGTGATGGGAAAGTTCAAGCACTCCCGAACCCCACGTTACATTTTATAATTCTTAATTTCATTTTCTTATGTAATAGAAATGAAACAAGATTCCAAAGAAGGGATTAACTGCGCAAGACTTTTTAGTCAATCGTTGTTTTTACTCCTATACATGTATAGATAGGGCATACGTTTCAACATGTAGCTTGGGGGGCGTGAGTAGAACTATGCAACAACCGATCCGGATACTCTTCTTAATCCACCAATAAATTGGGAATTAAGATGGGGCGATGTTTGGACTATATATATTTAGAATGGGCTTAATATGATCTTCATTCCATTAGCCTTAAACAAAAATCTTGGGTCATGGGTAGAAGCCAAAGCCCATAAAAGGGTGGGAACCAAATATGTTAGCCTTTATTAAAGGTGAACTAAATTCATTGTATCTTGAAAGGGATGAATCTGTCAAGTTTAAAAGTTAGAATTAATCAAGATATGTATTTAGTCCAAATAAATTATTAACCTGGTCATCCCTGAACGAGGGAATGAATATAGATTAATTGTTGAGCCAAGTACATTTTTAATGTCTAGATACATGATTCTAATTCTAAATAAAGGTGAAGTTGAAAGCATTTGATCTTGGTACATCCTCAAAATGAATGCGGATGTATGATTGATCGGATACATACCCTCTATAACCTATAAATAGAGGAGGGATTTCAAACCGTAAAGGTACACATTTTCTAATCCTTTTCTCTCTACTAAAATCTGTTTAGAGCTCCTTACTCATTGAGGCATCCGAGTGTCCTTGCAGATACCCCCTCATTTTCTCCATTCATCAAGAGTATTTAGAAAGCCAAGAGAATTGAGAGCTGAGTTGGAAATTTTTTCATGATCAAAACGTATCTCGAGGAAAATTGTGCATCTAAACTATCTATATGGTGACCAAAAATCAAGTTAAGGGATACCTTTGATCAATAGCAATTTGTCTAAATTACCTTCAAATAAAATTAAAACAAAAACAGAATAAATACCTAATCTAATCTTCACACTTTCAACCTCTTTTGACTCATGTTCTTCTTCTTCTTTTTTCTCTTCTTCTTCACAAGAAATTTTCACATCAATTCATTTCATCGTCTTCGATTAATTCCAACGATCTGAAAATTGAACCTCGTAGGAAACGATCAAAGTGAAGATGAGGAAGAAACAAACTGATTGCGTGATGGTAATCTCAATCAACCCCCCGACCAACAACTTCATCCTCAACAGCCACCGATTGAAGCAACTGAATTTTCTGAAATTGGAACTCCCTCAACAACAACCCGTAGTGTATGCAAGGTATTAATCGACAAACCCATCTATTCTTACTTGTTTTGTGCTGTTAGATTGAATCAAATCGAAGAAAATTAGGGTTTCTGTTTTTTTTTTGAAGTATTATGCCTAGGTTCGCTAAGCGTAAGTCTAGTGTTCAAGAACTTACTCCTAGGTTTATAGGAATTCAAACCGTAAATTGGTTTTGCATGTAGGTTTACGCCAGCTAGCTTAGACAATTTTTCCAATTGTAACTACTTACGCTTTGGTTTTTCAAAAGACAAAACCCGTGCGTAAATGTTTCGGATGTTTTGAAGGAATTGCAATTTAGGTTTACGCCTAGGTTCCCAAGACTAAATTTTCCAAAGCGTATTTAGTGTACGCTTAGGTTGGGTTACATAATTTTCCGTGCACGTATAGTTTTACGCCTAGGTTGGATTATTGAAGTTTCCAGCGATTTAGTGTACGCCTAGGTTGGGTTACATAATTTTCCGCACGTATAGTTTTACGCCTAGGTTGATGATTGAAGTTTCAGCGTATTTAGTGTACGCCTAGGTTCGATTCTATTTTTCTAGGATTACCTAGGCGTAATTAATCCCGAACATTTTTTTTATTAATAGATTGGCCTGTGTTACTAATTCATCAATACCGATTCTATAACATCTATTTCTTGTAACCTCAGGAATCGTGATGGAGCAAAGCCTAAAAAGAATAGAGAAATAACTTAACACCAAAAGATACTCCTACACCTCGCCATGGAGTTCATCAGGTCGATTATAGAGGTTTTCCGCAAGGGTGCTAACAAGAAGAAGGATATGATTCAAGGAAGTAGCTCAACATGTCCCGAAATTGAAGATAATGTTTTCCAAAATCTAGAAATTGAAGGGGAACAATTTCAACTACGATATATCGGGAGGTACACTCGTGATTAGAGATACACCAAATCAACAACAAGAAGAAGAAGTTGTTGTTCAAGGAAAAGGGAAACAAGTTGTTGTTGCTTCACCAAGCTACACCTAAAACCTCAAGTGAAGGAAAAGAAGCCGAGGAAGATACCTTCACCAAAAGGCAAGCATATTCCTAAAGGCAATGATTTGTTGCCTGCAAGAAGAATGGTAGACTTTGGGGTGAGGCGCCTCGATGAATCTACGGTCTTATTTGGTTATCCATATTCATGGCCGCGCCAAACTGGTAAGAATCTCAAAATTTCACTTATTTTGCATGATTTTGTTCAAGTTGATATTATTGGGTATAGTTTAGAGATTTAACTTGTTGGTCTCATACTTGTTGGTCTTGTACGTGCAATCCATTAAAAGTACTTGATTGGAGCACCGCGCTAATTGTATAAACTCGGGATGAGCCAATATGAGATTCTTTATTTGTTCATCCTCATCTTCATTATGGAAAACCGAATAATTATACTTCTCCCCCAAATGCCTTAATTGTTGCATTTGATTTCTATTTTCCCATTTGTTGATTTTTGAATTTTGTTTTGGCGTTGTAGATGGTTGGCAAAGTAGAAACATTCTTTGGGTTGAGGAGCTTTATATGACCAAGTATATCTAGGGGTTTCATACGGTTTTCCGTCATGGAACTTACAATGAGTTTTTCTTCATCATTAAGCCGCGCCGCATAAGGATGGGATAACAAAGTATCCTAGTATGGGATGGTTATGACGACCGCATACAACTTTCTCCAAATACCAATACCACTCGCTTTTCTTGTTGTGCTTGAATTGAAGCTTGAACGGGCATTTAGTCTTCTTAGTGAAAGTAGTATTCTTCCTATTCGTCTTTGGTTCATATACTACTGGTACCTTTTTCACATGACTTTTACTCTCTCCACTACACTCGCAAACCATTTGAAAGTGGCGGGTCGTTGTTGATCCATTACAAACTATAACACACATAATTAACTTGCCACGTTTTCTAGCCCATTTCTTTGCATCTTCTTTTTATCTTTCCATCTCTACATGTTCCAAAAACTCAAAGTTAGTAAAAAACAAAACATAGTGAATGAGCAAAATATCTTTCCATTAGTTTCAAAAAAGAGAAAAACACTTACCAAGTCATTCAAATAGTGATGGGATGAATCTTCTGAATAGAATTTCGCTTTGCATTAGGTTGAGAAGGCATTGGGCTAGGTGGAAGCACAATCTATCAACCAAAATATCACAATATTAGTCAAGGAAAAAAAAAAAAACTAGAATTACGTCCCGGTTATGAGGCACACGGACTCCGCACGCTTTATGCATAGGAAAGGTTATGGTTGAAAATTCATCCTCTAACCTAGACGTTTTAATTACATTGGAAACGATGAAAATATAACCTAGACGTTTTACCTTACGCTTGGAAATAAGAAAATCCTAACCAAGACGTAAAACAATTATTAAATACCCATGCAAAAACTATTTACTTGGTTTTGGATGAATTTAACCTAGGCGTAATTATCAAGTTTTGTCCTATTGGAAACCAAGCATGCTTGGAATTTTCTAAAGTCAAGGTAAACGAAAATTACGGTTGGCAACGGCAAAACCTCTTCCGAACCCGACGTAAAAATCAATTACTATTGGAACGAATCCCAACCCAACCGTAATTTGCCATGAAAGTCTAAAAATATCAAATTTATTATCTTTCTTAAGCTAGTTTTCAACGAAATTGAACCCATGGGAGATAGTTTAGAGGTGTACCTGTTGATTTTCAACCATTGGTTCTTCACTTTGTTGATTTATTTCTTCAATTGGTGGAGATTCATCATCACTTTGTGTTAAACCCTCTCTACCATCTAACAAATCATCAATCTCTTGGTCTCCAACATGAGAAATGTAAAACTTGTTTTCTCCATCGTACAAAGATTCACCCACCTCGAATTTGTAACTTGTTCATCCATTTTTGTTGAGTGAATCAAACAATCTAGGTTTTGAAAAAAAACTCCAATTTTTTCTTTTTCCTCTTCTCTCTAGTTTTTTTCCCACATAAACTTTGTCCTGCATTTACAAATATATATCAAAATTCATCTTCTTAATTTAATTACATAATAATTAAAATTAACTAAATAAATAAGGGTTGTTTGGTCATTACACAATTATTTGAGATAAGGGATTTTTGAAATTACTTACGGGTGACCCGTTTTTGTCCTATTAGGTGACGCCCCTCTAATGGAATGTGACGCCCCAATAATAGCCTTCAAAAAAAGACCACGTTTATATCAAGGGAAAAATATCGTTTAGTCCTTTTTTAGGTGGGCCCATGTCTGTTTAGTCCTTTGGTCAAACGCATATAACTGTTTGGTCCATAATTATTTAAAAATATTAAACTGACAAAATACCCTTCCGTGTTAATTTTTTTTATATATTCTTGTAGCAAGCTCATTGCAAATGAAGTCCATACGAAAAAAAAAAAAAAAAAACAAATAAATGAAGTCATATAAAAACCAAAAAACAAAACACTTCATTCCGTGAATGAAGTCCATACAAAACCTAAAATGTATTTCATTCCCAGTGAATGAAGTCCATAAAAAACCTAAAAAAGACTTCATTCCGTGAATGAAGTCCATACAAAAAACCTAAAATGCACTTCATTCCAGGAATGAAGTCCATACAAAACCTAAAAACAGCACTTCATTCCAGAATGAAGTCCATACAAAAACCTAAAAACACTTCATTCCAGAATGAAGTCCATACAAAAAATCCACTTCATTCCGTGAATGAAGTCCATACAAAAACAAAGAGGTAAAATGACTTCATTCCGTGAATGAAGTCCATACAAAAAACGACTTCATTCCGTGAATGAAGTCCATACAAAAATGTTAGCCAAGGAACTCCATCTTCATCTTCGCTCTTCATCTTCAAAATAAAGAAGCAGAGTTCATTTGTTCATTTAAACTTCATCTCCATCTTCAAAACAAAAAGTATTTTTTATCTTCTTCGCTTTTATCTTCTTCATCTTTTTCTTTTTCTTCTTCTTTCTTCGTTTTTATTCTTCGTCCTTTCTTCTTCTTACATCGCCAGGAAAAATCCTAAAACTCATCTTCTTCAACAACGACGGCATTTAGTATGATGTAAATCGCTTTCATCATATAAACCACAAAGAAAGAACAAATAAACATGATTTTCACGCTTCAATCACCATTGTTACAAATGTTAGGCAGAAGAAAAAGAAAGAAAGAAAGTGGAGACGCCATTGTTAGCATCTAGCAGAAGAAAAAAATCAAGAAAAGAGAGAGAGAAATTCTAGATTCTGAAAATGTGAGAGAAGTAACTGGATAATGATTTATTCTCTCCTACTTTTTGACTATATATATGGTCCTTATCCAAAAGGGTATTTCTCGCCACTACAGGTGACATTTACATCATCCATGACATCAAATAGACCAAATGATAATTTTTAGACTAAAATGATAATTTATATTACCAAAAAGGACCAAACAGAATAATTGACTGGTCAAATGGACTGGGATCGATACATATATTTTATTTTTAGGACTATATGGTATTTCCTACTTATATCAAATAACCGCCCACTCCCTTTTTCCCCTTTTGATCTGGCTTTCCATATATAGGGGTAAAATATTAATTAGCCATTCTTCTCTTTTTCCTTCTTTTTAAACATATGTCTTCAAAATATAGCCAAGAACCACCACCATCAAATCTTCTTCTAGTAGATTCAAGATATTTCTCACATAGTAGAAGGCAATTCCTTTTTGTTTTTTGTTTTTTGTTTTTTGTTTTTTTTGATTTTTTTATGTATTTTGTACTACAAATCACTGTGCGACGGAAAGCATTTCGACGGGAGAAAGTCGACAAAACTATGTGTCCAAGAAGGTAAGTTATTGATCTAACTGCACAAACTTTTAAATTTCTGATGATGTTTTCTTTTCTTTTAGATAAAGATTCTGTGTTACTTTCTAAAATTATTTAGATTTAGAGTTTGATCTTTTTTTAATTTTTCTAGATGTAATCAAGAAGGCAAAGGGAATGAAAGATAAGAACATTCTTAGGGGTGAAGAAGTTGAATATCATGAATTAAAAATGGTATCTTCTAATTTTCAAATTGGTATTCCTTCTCTGTTCCTGTGGATTTATCAAAATCGTGATTTTATACATGGGCTTTTGTTTTTACTTTTACTGTCTCTGTATGTGGATTTCATTTCCTGTGTAATCAAGATAACTAATGCTTCAAAGTGATTATCGACTTCAACTCAAAAAATAGATTCCAGATCTAAAGCAACAATTATGAGGATTGGAAATAAAATTTTGTTGTATTGTTCGGAGAAACCAGCTTTAGTTCTAAAATGTATAACAATTTGGTTTAACAACATGGAGAATTTGTAAAGGATTTTTTTATTTAAACTCTGTATTTTTTGTTTGTTTGAAGGCTAATGTAATTTATGTTATTCTCGGAATGTATGTGATCATTTTTAATCAGTTGTGTTCAAATTATTCAATGGCATAATTTCCGCTATTAATAGCACAAATTTATTTATCTTAGTATTCTCAATTATAAAAAATGCGATTTATTAAGAAGAAAAAAACTGTCAAGATTAAAAAGAAATTTATTTAATAATACACATTATCCAATAAAAAAATATTTAAAAAATAAAATAAAGAACAAATTACATGGCATATGAATTATTTACGACGTAAATACATAATTGCAATAGAAAAATTATGCTACAAAAGCTCATCTACATTTTGACGCTTTTAGCGTCAAAGCAGTATTTGCAACACCTCTTTTTATAACGCACTGACCGACAATTAAAATACGTCAGAAAATTATATTTCTGACGCAAAATTAAATATTTGCGACATTATTTTACATTGCAAAAACCATGTTTTGTTGTAGTGATTCTCGGGACCATGATGTTGATCATTGTTACCTCCCCGCCGTTGTTGAACCGTGATGGATGCATGGATTGTAGTAGCCGCTTTTGAAGAATGGACCCGCCTGGAAAATTCTCTATGTTTTTTCTCGCATGTTCTCATAATTGGGGTCCATTTTAAGCCTATCTGACTCATAATAGCCGATGACCTTGAAGGTAATCGGATTCGATCGATCACTGACTCAGTGAGAGTCGACCGGAAGGTGTTGGGCCGGATCGATTTTGGTGGTGATGGTGTTACTGGTGCAATGTTATTCTCTCTCAGCAGTTATTGGACTCGTTGAGCTTCATCCTGTATTATCTGCTGCAAGTAATTGTTGGAGCCTCCTGATGGTGTTGATGATGTTCCTTCATCATTTGGAGTAGAAGAGGTGGAAGAGCCGAGACCTATCTGCTTAGGTTTTGGATTTTGAGCTCTCATCCTTCCATTGAGTTTATGGTAGGGAATTAAGGGGAACTTTGTATCCTGCAAGGCATGTTCATAGCTTGCAAAAGTAGTGCAGTTTCTAACTACATGCCCTAAGAACCCACATTTGTAGCAGATATTGGGTAGATATTCACAAGCAATTTGGACCCAGCAAGGTCCCTTGATGTTTAACATGATTCCTGGTGTAAATGGTTTTGATAGGTCCATCTCCATTTTTGCCCTAACAGGTTTTTCCTTCAAGATCAACTTCTAAGACTGGGCTCTATCCGAGCCAAAAAGTTCTCTAATAGCAGTATCATCTTCTAGATACCTAGGTAGGAATAGTAGTTCACCCAAAAACGCTATTCGAAACATGCAGATGGGTTGTTTTGATACTTACTCTAATCTTCAAATAGCATTACTTGATTGCCAATGATCCAAGGTTGATGTTCCAGAATCATTTTTTAATCGCTTTCATGGTACATGATCACTTTATACTCCTGAGTGTTTGTCTCCGTTTGTATGTGCTCAAAAAGCGAGTGGATGCCAATGCTTTTTGATTGTTTCTTTCAAAATATCATACGGTAAGTGGTTTCCAAGTTCATGAAGTGCCAAGAAGTTGTTGTGGTGGGCATGCATAAGATCTCTCATCCTTTATGTTAACTGAAGATAAAGGTATCTGGGGAAAAGGCTTGTTGAGGATTGTTTTTGGTATTTTTTGTGGAAAGTTAGTGATGATTCACTAAGTGAAAAGGTGAGAAAACTTTTGATGTCGCTGTGATGGATTTTCCTTTTCTACGTCCTGTTGAAGGTGGTCTCGCAACTTTATTAGATCATTCTTCTTTTTTGAGAAAGTAGAGGTAGAGGAATAGAAGGTAGAGGAGCCTGGTAGATGATACCGATGTTGGGGATGTAATATTAAAATTGGGCTGAGAAGCTTGGGGAATCGTTTTGACAGGACTGAAATCATTGTTACCTGCTTTTCTTTTAGTTTCATGTGAAAGTGATTCATGCGTGCATGAAGGTGATGGAGCTGTTGAAGGTTTATTGGTTGAGTTTTGAGAGCGTGCATTGGAGGAGAGTAACGGTGGTGATTCTTCCATAGGGTAGATTAACGGGCACAGGGATTGTGTATGAAATAGTTTGTGAATATCTAAACAAACCAATTGATCATCTTGGAGGAGGTTCCTAATGTAGTGAAAGAATTGAATATGATCTATGATGGAAATGATTGAATTTTAATTCCTTCAGAACACTAACCCATTTCAAGAGAGTTGCGAGTTGATAGATTACTTGACTTATTCAACGCAATACGGCCCGATCTTATCGCTTTATCGATGATTCGTGAATTGAGGCACATAATGATAACTTGTTGATTTTTATTATTTTATTATACAAATATAATTTTATTATTTTATGTGATATAATTTACCGAAATTATAATCGTGTATAATTAGGATTCATGAAAAGAACCAAGAAAAATTTGGCGCGTGGTTAGGACTGCATACCCACCCTTACACACGATTTGGTAGTGGTAGGTATGGGCTTCAGTAAGTAGATCGAGAGGTCTTTCAAGTGGGACGGGCTCGAATGCGTGTATGGGATATAAGTTGGTGTTATAAACGGAAGTTTATTAGGTAGATGCACACTTTAATGGGAACCCATTACTTGGGCACCAAGTATGTAAACTCTATAAATACAGTCTCAAACCTTTGTAAACAAAAATGATGAATACAATTTCTCCTTTCTTCTTCTCTTTACTTTATGTCGCCTTCTTCCCTTTCTCTATTTCACAAGACGTTATCATGCACGTTGCTCCACCAATATGAGCAAAGGAAGATTGATTACGATCCCTATCTAACCCTTTAAATTGATTTTTTTTCTTCAATAATTTATTAATGGGATTCTAACTAAGTTTCCATTGGCTTTGTTCTAGGTGAGTACGGTAAAATACAATCTCATAAAAGCGTTGTCTTATGGCTGTATACACTCACGTATATTCAGCTTTGAAGTGATTATACACCATGCACTGTATGCGTAAGGCACCACTGCCGTTGAGGACCGAAGGTGCTAATGCACATACACGGCATAACTACAGTGAAGCTTATAAAACTTTTTATTTATTTATTTAGTATCTTATAATGTTTCATTAATTATGTGATTAGATTCCTTTTAATTTATCACGGAAATTACTTGTAATTGGTGTTTTTGTTTGTGTACACATCCGTGTATTCTTCTGCCATGGATTTTCATGGATTTTATATATTTTTGCAACCCAACAACGAGAGTATGATTATGGATTTCTCGAAGTTATTTTTCGGGTGGAATTAAAATACATTGAAACATGGTCTACAGTTTCTATTTCTTCCATGAAACTGTAATCACCAAAAATTGGTGTCATCGCGATTTACCTACCTTTACGGTAGTTAATCATATGCATGGTTAAAAAACCTACGGCCAATCAATTTTGGTATCTTCGTCTATTTGATGAAGATCATGTGATTTTTATGATTGGTTTCTATTTTTTTTAAAGAAACCAGCTATCAACCACGAAGTGGTTTTCCCTATGCGATGACCAGGTCGACATTTTTTTTCTTCTTTTTGTCGATGCAATTTTGGTGTATCGTATATACCAAACGGTATTGGTTTTCTCCATCAATTCTGAGGAAGGAGATGTTAAAATTGGCATTATAAGAAATTTTAGCCACTATTTTTTTTCTCGTAGTTTAACGACAATCGTTTAAACAAACCATTACCGATTATGGTTTTATTTTTCTACTAATAAACCATTAATTTCCATTTCTTACGGAAAACCATGGATTCCTTAATAACGAAAATGATCACTTTATTTTCTTAAAAAGAATCATATAAGCCAATTGATTTGGTTTTTCCCTATCGGTCCTAAAGGGATATATATAAAGTATCGTTATTATGATATTCACAATTGCAAACACCTAGAGGAATTGTTGTATTCTTAACGGATATTGAGAATTTTTTTTTCTCATGGTAAATCTCCAAAATTTTAAAATAATTCCACTTGTAGTTGGAATTGGACACTAAAGATCAAGGGTGCGCACCCGGTTTGTTAGCCTATCTCATTAGTCTTTGTAATGACTATATCGATATTAAAATTAATCTACTTTGATCAAATGAAGTGTCCATAGTTTTATTCTTAGGTGAATGGATATCTCGTCGGCCTTATAGGTCATTGGAGATTTGGTTGCATATTTTATATTCTTTTTGTTATATCCAATAAAACCCATGGTTCAGTTAAATTTGTATATCAAAAAGACTACAATTTTATTTTTATTTTTAGGAAAATTTCGTATGGCTTTTGAAGTCATTATCTACAAATCCAACCGAAATTGTTAAAATCCGTAAATTATTATGAGTATATGTCCTTGAATTAATCGGATAATACTCTACGAATTTTTTTTTTGATATGAGATGACAATTTCCGCTTAATCGTGGAGAGACTCTATGCTATTAAAGATTGGCATTAAATTAACTTAAAGGTTATATCACTTCTCTCCCGTCATGATCAAATCGAAAAGGTTGTCATTAAATAGGCGTGAAAATCTCATTTAGCTTTCCAATAAGCTTATGCCATTTGAAAAGGCAAATCCAATCACATCTACCAAGCATGTAACATTTTTTATAGGCTAGAAATATGCTCCAACAGTCTATGATAAGACGATTCATTTTCTCAAAACTCCTCATTTGGATAATAGGAGATTATAACGCCTTGGGCGCTGGTACCAAATATTTAGAATTTTTCAAGATATGCATATACTTGAGAATTGTGTGGGATCATAGTTAGTTAACATTGTCGAATATTAATTTAAAAGAAATAACAAATAATAAAAAGATGGTGCATTGTTAACCCCTCTGCAGGGAAATATCGACATATGTGATTGGTTGGCATACAATCCAAGTTTGGTTGGATTAATTTCTCGATTGATGCAATTTTGGATCCAAACTTAACACCTTAAGCATGCCAAGCCTATTAATTACAGGTTGGTGTAGTGATATTGCGTCTTTATATGAGAAATAGTTTTGTTGTAAAAACGATTTGAGGGTTTTATTTTTTATCTTAAACCCTAGGATTGGTTTAATAATTGTTTTCTTTATATGATGCATTTGGTGTGGTAGTCTTCGAATGACTCGTATGTATCCAGAGACCATATTCGTATTTGTAATTCTTGTAGGATTCAAATTATATTCTCCGCAACCACCGACTCAATTATCAGGTTTAACAATCCTTTAAGTGTTTTTAGAAATTTGGTACAAAACCAAAAATCCGGATTAATCAATTGAAGATATCAACTTTATAGGTCTCTTGAAGGGTCCTTAAAAACACAAAAATCCACGTTTTAGCAGCATAAAGTCTATTTTATTTCCTTTCTTAAATCTGTAGTTAGAATTATGCTAGCATAAACTCGTCTTTAAGATAGACTAGAGTTATTATTTTGATGCTTATTTTTTGAAAAACTCATGTAGTTGAGTTAGCATCCATATTTACGTCAAAAGTTGTACTCTTTTCCATTTGTTTCAGGTTTTGTCCCATGTGGTTTTCCTGACAAGGTTTTAATGAGGCAACATCTCATTGACGTTTAATTTTCTTTCAAAATGTTGATATTTATACTCTTTTTCCTTCGCCCAAATTTTTTTTCCATTGGGTTTTATTGTCAAGGTTTTAGTGAAGCAATTTAATTCAACATGATGGTCATCCAAGGGGGAGTTGTATCAATTTTGGTTGTTTAGTGGATTCCCACATTTTATTAAACCAAGTCAACTTAATCATCTCCTAAGAATTTGGATTTCCTTCTTACAAATACGATTTTTATTCACGTATGATAAGGTATTCATATCTTGGCACTTTGTTGAAGAAATTACATCAACTACTACTGCAAATCATCTTCTGGAAGCTAGCAATCCAAGACACAAGTACTTAATGTATTGGAAGAAACATGAAGACTCGAGAACACTACTATTAGAAGACTAACACAAAAGAAGACTTCATCAACTGGCATATTTCTCACGAAAGCATTGTTGTCTCCAAAGATTCAAGAAATTCGCTTATCGAATTGGGAAATCTTGCCTCAAGATTTGCAAGTCAAGATTTAAATGAAGTACTTATCAGGGGGAGCATCATAGTAAAAGGTATTTTACTGGACTATCACGTAGTACTCATTTTCCTTCGTCAAGGTTTTGTCCCACTGGGTTTTCCTTGTCAAGGTTTTAACGAGGCAACATATGCATGTCCAACTCTGTTCTAAGTTTTCTCATAATTGTACTCTTTTCCCTTCAGTCAGGTTTTGTCCCTTCGGATTTTCCTGATAAGGTTTTAATGAGGCAATTAGCTTAGATACAAGATCATCTAGGGGGAGTTTTATAAACGGCAAGTTTATTAGGTAGATGCCCACTTTAGTGGGACCCCATTACTTGGGCACCAAGTATGTAAACTCTATAAATAGAGTCTCAAACCTTTGTAAACAAAAAATGATGAATAGAATTTATCCCTTCTTCTTCTCTTTACTTTATGTCGTCTTCTTCCCTTTCTCTATTTCACAAGAGTTTGGAACCATTTTTTGGGACCATGATTCTACTTTAGGCAAGACATTATAAGTAATCCTAAGTCACCCCTTATCTAAATATTTTTCTTAATACCAAACTTACCTCCTTAATTAAATGTGTTAGTTTAATGATTAATTAGTTATTAATTAATGATTAGTATGATTAGTAATGATTAGTGATTCGTAGGATTAGTAATGATTAGTTACCATTAAGAAGTTCTATTACAAAAATTGAGAATTTTTTTTTTGTGAGAAATTTTAATTTTTTTTGCGATTAAGTTCGGTTACCCAAATTTATGACCAAAAACGAACTTAATGATTAGTGATTAGTATCATTAGTAATGATTAGTTACCAGTAAGAAGTTCGGTTACAAAAAAATTGAAATTTTTCCTTGCCATCAAACGGAACTATATATTTGGTACGACCATTAAATAGTTCGGTTACAAAAAAAAAATTAAAACTTTTTACGATCAAACCGAACTTAAAGTTCGGTTACCCAAATTTATGACCAAAAACCGAACTTAATGATTAGTGATTAGTATGAGTAAGAAGTTCGGTTACAAAAATTGAAATTTTTCCTTGCGATTAAACCGAACTATATATTTGGTGTGACCATTAAATAGTTCTACAAAAAAAAATAAAACTTTTTTACGATCAAATCAACTTAAAGTTCAAGCTACCCAAATTTATGACCAAAAAAACCGAACTTAATGATTAGTGATTAGTATGATTAGTAATGATTAGTATGATTAGTTACCAAGAAGAAGTTCGGTTACAAAAAATTGAAATTTTTCCTCATGATCAAACCGAACTATATATTTGGTGTGACCATTAAATAGTTCCTACAAAAAAAATTTAAAACTTTTTACGATCAAATTTATGACCAAAAACCGAACTTAATGATTAGTGATTCGTATGATTAGTAATGATTATTATGATTAGTAATGATTATTATGATTCCCTTGTTTTTTGTTTTTGTTTTTTATTTTGATTTTGGTTAATAGATTCATTTAGATTAGATATATATGATTAGATTTATATAGTTATTAGGTTAAATTTAATTTAAATTAAAGTAAAGGGTAAATGTGTATTTAGTTAACTTTAGGACACCCCTTATAAGTATAGGGAGGTTGGCCTAATAAGACCATGGTCCCCCAAAAAATACCATGGTCCCTAAAAAATGGTTCATAAGTTGGCCGCCGGCGTGTTTAGTGTTTACCCTAATAAATTAAATAGATGTGTTAGTTTAACCCAATCAAATTAATCTGTTAATCCCTAGCTTCCTGCTGAACAAAAACTGAACACAGTAGGAGATTTTACAATGAAGAATATGAAGTTGGTGGATAGTAAACAGAGGACATATGGTTTGAAATTTGTTTGCATCTAAGTGCAATCTACAGATTCAAGTGTGTTTCAAAGGTATGGTTTTCTATACTTTCAGACCACAATTTCATCACCCTCTGGAACATACTAAACACTTTATCACTCCCATGGGTATTTGTTCATTATGCTCAAAACCATTCCCAAGTTAACCGAATGTTTACAATTGCATATCCTAATGCGCATTCACAGTTTATATCTCATCATATAAGTGGTTTTCTTTAGGATTCTTATTAAACCAAGTTGGAGAAGAATTCTATCTGTTAGCGTCAAGCAATGGTTTGGTTCTATGCACGACATGCATATTTGAGCAAACGACTCTTTATATTTGTAATCCACTAACCAAGAAATGGGTTTTACTTCCTGCATCACCTAGCAAATCTGCACGGGCTGTGACTGGTTTCATATGTGATTCATTTTCACTTGGTTCTACTGCGTGTTATAAGGTCATTCGTATACCCAAGTTTGATGAAGGGAAAATTTTTTGAAGTTGAAGTATTTTCTTCTGATTTGGGTGAATGGAATATCCATGCTGTTTCATGTCCTCAATTTGTTATTTGGCCTTTGCTTCTTTTTGACAATACTGTTACCCATAATGGTGTTTTGTACTGGTTTCAAAAGATACGTAGCAAAATTTTAGCTGTCAATGTTGATAGAAACATCAATCATGTAATCTCTGGCAATGGATGTAGGTTGATTAATTTGCCTGACCAAGCGGTGGAGAGTATAACCCGATGTATAGTAGAAATGGAATCTTGGTTGATTGGTAGAGAAAAAACAGGTTATTTGATTAATCATATTGAGGTTTTAGGTTTCAATCCGGTTGACACAAATGTGGTTATACTCTGCTATGAGAAGTATTATTGGGGCCTACAACGCCAAAACCAAGGGGTATGAACAACTATCTCATCCTTGTTTCTCGGATAACGATCTTTATGCTCCTCGTTTGGGTTTCTTAGCATTTGCTTTGAAGCCAAGGCCAACAATACTTCCACCAGTTTAGCACTTTAGTCCATCCAAATATGTCTTTGTTTTTCTTGAATCTGCTACTTTTACGTTCCATGTTAAAAAATCAGACTATTAGGTACATATGGTGTTCTGCATTAGCTTCCATTTCTTTTTTTCTCATTCTTCTTTTGCCTCCCTTTTTGAATGGTTCGTTATTATTCATCAGTAAGGAAATACCATTTTGCACAAATTCGGTGTGATTTTGGGTATAAACTAGAGGATAGGGGTTTCCACTTAAATTTGTAACCGAGTACAGAGAAAAGTAACTAAACGCCCTTCATCTGAAATTACATTCAGTTCATCGAGCGCAGTTTCAGTTTGTTTGGTAGTTAAAATATCACTGTTTTTTCTCTGCAACACCTGACTAGTGCACTCTGCATACTTGTGTGGGCATTCTCTCAGTAGTTTAAATGGGCAATGAACTGTGATGCAACTCAACAGTTTGTTGCAGTGGTCATTTATTTGATCCAAACCATGTCAGGGTTGCAGGAAGGTGAAATATGCGTTAGACCTTGCCACAATACTTATAACACTTTGTACTATGATATTGTTTAGTTATGATTTCTTTAATGCAGGAATTGATATTGTTATAAGAAGTAATTCGATCAAAAACTTGCAAACCTTGCAACCTTTCTTTTAAAATTAACAAAACTGATGCAAGTATTGTAAATCTAATAGATTAAAAAACAAACACAGTATGATGAAAGCTAAAGGAACACAACATATAGGGGCATAATCAAGATTGGTTTACTGTGTGAAGAGACAATCTAAAAAGTTCATTTCATTGGCAAATAGTATAGCTGCTATTGCACACAATGACACAAAGATCTGTACAAACAGGTTGGGCATATTGTCAGGGAAGCTACTCTTATCACTCCAAATGGATGATCACTTTTCAGGCTTTGTCATCCCAAAACTCTTCTGAAGACTTGAAGGGCCCATCATCTGATACAAAAAACTTAGCAGTTGCCACTCTGCACTGTGGAAGCTCACCAATCTTTTTCAATTCTTCTGTGGTCAGCTCCCAATCAAATATTTCCAGGTTCTCCCTTATCCTCTCTTCATTGAAACTTTTCACCACAAGACTCACGCCTTGCTCGTACACCCATCTTAGACTAATCTGTACACACGAGATAAAAATTACACACTAAAGAGTTGATTGTGTGACTAGAATACTATAGCATCAGACGTATGCTGAGAGTATTACCAACCTGAGCAACAGATTTTCCTCTGGCCTGGGCAATCTGGTTCAGCACCTCAGATCCCATAACCGCATTGGATCCCCAACTGGTTCCTTTGGCCCCAAGAGGAGAGTACGCGGTGACCAAGATATTGTTGGCCTTACAATATTCCCTCAGATTCTTTTGTTGCCATGTGGGGTTCATCTCTACCTAAATCATGGAAATTGGCATCAAATTTGTATGAAAGTTCTATGTATTAGCCTATTAGGTACGCCCATTAACTCATTTTTATCAAAACTCTGCAAGTAACTAACTAATTTATGAATAATACTTACTTGATTCACGGCAGGAGGGATGCTGGCGGAGCTCATTAACTCTTGAATCTTTTTGGAGGAGAAGTTGCTGACACCTATCGACTTAGTGAGGCCAAGCTTCTGACACTCTTCCATAGCTGCCCATACAGACTTGTAGTCCATTGGAAGTAACTTGTCCGTATTCCCCAAATCTTTCACAGTTGTCCCTGGCTTCAAGCTTATTGGATAGTGTATCAGATACAGATCCAGATACTCCAATTTCAGATTCCTATATTATACATAACAAATCCATCATTCATTTATATCTAAAAATTCAAGACAATCTTATATCAGCAAACACAATGCATAATTTCCCCCCGAAGGCTATTGCAGTTTCTCTGCATTGGGTTCACCTTGGAACTAAAATTTACCTTAGAGAGTTCTGAAGAGCCGCGAGGACACGATCAGGGTGAGCATCAGAACACCAGAGCTTGGAAGTGATAAAGAGTTCATCTCGAGATCTGATGAAACCAAGTTGAAGTGCTTCAGCTATAGCTTCACCGACAGACTCTTCAGTTTGGTATATGAAAGCTGTATCAAAGTGTCTGTAACCCACCTCTATCGCCTTCAAAATTGCCAGCTTCTCTCTTTCAGATCCTTTAGAAAAGGTTTCAGCTGTTCCCAGACCTAAAATCGGCATCGCCTTGCCTGAGCTCAAAGTGATTACAGGTAAATCACTATTTTCCATGTTATCTCTGTATCTCTATCAAACTAGTTGCAGAAATGTATGAAGAAGAGATCCAATATTTAAAATGGCATGCTTTGGTTGAATGATTGATATGGGCATCGTTACTTATTTATTCAAGACAAAAGCTAATTTTATAATTAACATTATCTTTTACTAGTAGTGCACCCATGCTGAGAATTTGTTAAACTGGTAAGCATAGTTGGCATAACAGCTTTTAAATTCAATATAAACTGCTTTTCATGTTTAGCTCATCAGCATCTTTTGAATTCAATATAAACTGCTAAGAAAGCATGTGCCTGTAATTATACAGGGAAAGAATCTCAAGTTTAGGGTCTTGAAGTAGTGGCACAAAAGAAAAAAAAAAAAAAACACCACCACTTAGTAAAAAGGAGAACACTATATACTACCAAAAGCTTGTTTATCGAAACAATGTTAAAAAAACACAATCAATAATAATGTAACAAGTGTTCTTGATTCCTAAATGGACTGTAATTTTCCGTTCCCTTTGGGTGTTCTCCCAGCAGGCCGAGTAACAAATAAAAACCAATTGTTTCATAGCCCTTAAATGGTTTTGATTGGAAAAATATCTACTATTCTTTCTTTATCAAGCTTTACTAAAGAAAAAAAAAGGAGTTCAGAAAAAAAGGTCCATTACATACAGCTAAAAAATATTAGACTAAAAGAAATAATCTTGACCAATCGTAATACTGTTCTAGTTCAGAGAGAGATCATACATGAACTTGGTAAACAATCAAGCTATCCATTCATCTGATAAATCTTGAATAATTTAAAAGCAATCCAATACCATAACACCCTCATCTGAGACAGACTTCTCATTTGGCAATTAATAATTCTTATTTATACTAAAACTACGGGTACATAGGTAAGTGATCGATGTCCCTGAGTGTCCAACCCTTTGGTTATCCGACCCTCGCAGGAGGATCTTGACAATGGACATGCCATATGCCCACATGACATGACTCATGAGCCATTTGGCCAGTGTAACCAGGGTATAAATATATTGTTAAAATATAAATGAATTCCGAAAGTCACAGAACATTTGTCACAAGTCATGCTGCAGAGATCTGAGCCTGACTGTTGGTAGAATTTTCATTCTTTTGGTTGTGAGTGGTGATAACAGCAAAGTATGTGGGCCGGAAGATGATACACACCATGAATGATATGCTTCTAATGGCAAGTAAACAAAACATTCTTTTCAAAATAATAAAAAAAACCATGTTTCTTCTTCTCTTTACAGCCTAGAAAAACAATGATCATCTCATTTTCGTTAAAATTCAATTGTACAGGTTCCCAGATGTAGATTTCAACCACTCATAACCCCAACAAAGACTTCTAATAATAACAGTATAGGTTATAAGGGATAGAAAATATCGAAATTTACCTCATGATCAGCAACAAATTCTCTATGAATGATATGCTTCTCATGGCAATACGACAATGCATTCGCAAGGCTTGCAATGAACTGCATTTCAATCAAAACGAAACAGAACCCAAAGAACATAACCAGGAAAGTAACATAAACAAACCCAAGAAAAAACTGAAATAAAAATTTATGGGTTTTTGCTTAAAGTAGCAGCTTGTTTCTCAGTAAAATGACCAGTTTTACCAAGCAAATCATAAAGTTCACCTTTAGCAGGAATCAAGAAACCAACCAAAGAGACTAAGAATATTTGGATGTTCTAAAGTACTCTGAATTTCCATTTCTCTTTTTGAGTTGAGGAAGTAGATTGTATGTTTCTACTTGACATCTGCATAATACTTTCAATGCACAAACATACTGATGCTGCAATACCCACACAAACAAAAAACAGCCAAAAATTACATCAAATTCCAAAACAAATTCAAAGAACAATTGAAGGTTCCCAAATTGATTGTCTAAGTTAGGATTTTGTTTACCTTCTTTTCTCTGGCTATATAAACTCTCCCAAATTTACATTTACTAAGAGGTTGGCCATTATCGAAATCTTTCAAACCCCAGTCATATAAATCTGGGTTTGGATTTTCTTCTGCTTTCTTCTGATTTTCATCCATGGCTTTAGAATTACTCATTTTTCTCAAATGTTCGGGTTTTTTTCCTTCAAACATGAAGTCAATACATAAACACACTAAAGGCATCCGGGCTGAAACTTAAACCTGCAAGAAGTCATAAAGATAGACACTTAAGATTAATGATGTTAGAAAGTGATGCAGATAAACCAGCACTTACATGCTTCTTCCATGAGTTGAATAGTACCAAATACTAACCACAAATGATGTATTTACATAAAATCTCTAATACAAACACTAAAATTGAACATTCAAATACAGAACCCAGGTTTAATATTGCACCATTTCCTGTGTACTTAGAGAAGTTTCTTCATCTTAGTATTATGTTTATATCCCTTGGACTTGGGATACTTGGTCTTCATTCCAAGTTTGGCGCGTGATTTTCCAACATTAGACGACCCTAGTCTATGAATTTTCTGCCACCAATGCAGTTTCTTGCGAACAACATTTCCCTTATCAGTCCTGAAAGTGCAACTAAGTAGCAACAACAATGTGGGCAAGGAAATGCTGTATATGCCCAAATGGTGGCCTTATATAAAGCTGTGTTGCTTATCATTTTAGCTGTCAGTGTTGATCACCGGAAATTAGTAAAATTCAAACCCTTTGAACCAATTAGATAAGAAATTAAGATATTTGATCATGAGTTGGATGAAATGTTGAATGTATACCTTTAGTTGGGACTGAAGAGCATGCTCGGCGATATATTGTTTATCACCCTTTTGAACCCAAGTTTATCCTCATCTAACTGGAAAACAAACAGAAAGAAAAAAATGGGTTTCAGAGGAATAAAATCAAATGGTTTGCAATCAGAATAATAAGGTTCTTAGAATCGAAATAGGATTCAGATTTTGATTTCCAATGCATGAAAAAGAAAATAGGTTGAAACCAGAAGAGCAGGATGAAGAAATATTTAGGGATTCTTTACTTACTGTTGGAGAATTTCTTGAGTTTTGGTCTTCATACAAGAGTCGCCACATATTTTCAATGGAGCGCATGGTTTCTGCAATCTTATTTTCGGAACCCATTTTTGTTCTTTCTTGATTCTAAAATACCGCTGAGAGAAGCGTAAGCCTGCTGCGAACGAAAGGCAAATTATGCGGAGAGTTACTGTTAAAAGAGCGGGACACTACTACAAAATAAAATGAGTAGGTTATAGTAAATATTGTAGGGTATTTATTTATAACTAGGTATCACTAGGGCCGTACCTCTAATTATAATTTTAAAGGAGTCGGTGCTTAGATTGTTGCTAGGCTACCAACTCATTCCTTGTAATCTTTGACTTTGTTTGCTTTTCAATAATAACCCCCTGAGGCATCTTTTCGTATATACATTAAAAAAAAATACCACTACATGACTGAGTATCCAAATATTTAGTCAATCTTTTCGTATAACCATCAGGGGTTAGCCCAGTTGGCCAGGAGCCTGACTCTCAAGTAAGAGGTCAGCGGATCGAGTCTCCACTCACGAGTTTGGAGATCTCATGAAATACTCCTCTTATGTAAATACTTATATCTTTGTTGTGGGGAATGGGCCGGATCTGGCTCGGAGGAGTAGGCTCGGGTGGCTCTGTACGCACCCGGGCGATTGGGCCTATGCCAAGTTGCAAAAAAAAAAAAAAAAAAAAAAAAAAAAAAAAAAAAAAGATCTCTAATTAATTTTAAAACTAAATTCCAGAATGATCTATTTGAAGCAAAATAGATAAATTAAAAGAACAGATGGATCCAAAACTTTGAGACAAATAAGACTGTGTGCACTTTGCAAAAAAAAATAAATTGTGTTTATTAACTTTAAAGATACCAATAACAATAATTCACATATTTAAAATTTAATGTTCTATAAAAAATAAAAAATAAAATACAACCAAAGCCCAAAAGCAAGTGATTTAAATTTACATTTATTACACATTTCATTCTGCAAATTCTTATTTTATTTTATCGCAAATTTACAATAGCTAACATTTCCCTTATTTGAGGCATTATTTTTCTCTTTGATGCGGGAGGAACCTTGTAATCATGAGGTAACCGAAACCCATAGATGAAAGATAATTCAAGAAGAAAAAAACCTATAAAAATCCAACAGAAGTTTCAAAGCCAATGACTACAAAGGATCTCTTACTCTCACAACCTACAATGAATTCAAATAATACAGATACCATATATCTCAGGGGATAAAATATTCTCAGGGCTAAAATATTTAAATATGTGTTAAACATTAAAATGTAATGTACCCATCAAAAATTTGAGATGTTGATTCAGAAATGGGCACTGCTGTAGATGTTAGCAAAGATTACATACATATGGCAAGTACTTCTTGGAGTTAACATGATGACCATAAGCCTGCATGAAAAAGGAATGCGAACACCAACTAAATTAGTGAAATGCACATGGATCATCTTGTATTTCTATTTTTTCATCTATTGATTCTCCCAAAAGTGACGAATAGAAAGCTAAGCAAAGGGAAATTTTGAGATGTCACAGAAAATGACAACAAAAGGAAAAAAAGTATAACCTAACAATACCTTTAGGCATTTACCAATTGCAATACATGATTGCATCTCATCGGGTTCTGACAATAAGCATCTCCAGTTTCAAAAAAGAAAACCTCATCAACAGCTTCACTACGAAGTATGAACATCCATATTTAACATCCGACATATTTTCAAACTCCAATACATGACTGCATGTCCATGTTTCATGACACCCGTCTGGTTCAACATTTTAAGCTCCATATTAAAAGAAAATAACTTATTGCATCAATGGAAGGATTGCAAAAGTAAGGATAGAAAGCATACATGCATGCTTATGGTAATGGAAATGATATGACTAATTAAATGGTCTATCGCTTCTAAAACCCCGAACAACCAAAGAATGACCGCTCCAAATGAGAATAAATAACAACTTGCTTAAGAAGCTTTGAGAGAAGAAATGATCAAGAAATTGTACATATTTTATGAGATTCAGTGGCTAAATCGTCAGATATGAGTTTGATACTTTTATTATTAAAATACGATGAAGTATCAAATGATAATTGGAAATACTGTCTAAGAATATGCACAACTCAAGATGCTAATGAAGATTACAGATATTTGGAAAGTATTTTTGGGACCTTTAGAACCATAAAAACCTTTGAAGATGAAGAAGAATACTACTCATATACAAAGATGGGAGACTTTTAACTGAAAACACACAAATTTCTTTGAAGTGTAAAATCGGAAGATGAAAGAGAAGAAAGTACTTGTAGGGACAAATTTAGTTTCCCGATTAAAAATGAATTAGAGTGAAATACTCCAGTCTCAGACATGCCCTCCTCGAATTTAAAGTGAATATTAGCCTTATAAAGAAGCGAAAATTCACCATCCCTGGTTCTATACGCTCTTTCCTTCCCCGGTCCCTCCACGTAGAGTAGCGACGCGTTGTTTCTTATATAACTTATAAGAAGATAGAGCTTTGTGACACCAGTATCAAGTCTGTAGAAAATGATAACCGCTAGTAGTTTAGAAGCATCGAAAGGGAATAAATGAGAGAATTCGGGTTTACTTACATCCCATCAAAACTGGTTTGGTGGAGGTGGTGAGAGACCAACTATTGATTCTTCATTCATTCTCGTTCGAAAAACCCAGTTTATTCATATGCACCGGTGAGTTAATTGGTTGGATCCCAAACGGGAATACCAATGGTGTCGATGAAGCCATTGAGACGCTGAGTGTTTAGACAAATAATTGGGTGGATTTCTAAGATACCTACAAAAGAAAAGAGTATATATTCATGAAACATAAAATAATAAGACTGTGATATATTCATCATTAACCTGTATGTTCAACCAAAAGCAGTAAGACCATAAGAACTAAAGCAGTATGACAGTTGACACAACCTGGCGTGATTCGAACACGCAACCTTCTGACATGGATTCAGGCGCGCTACCATTGCGTCACAGATTCAAACTTGTGGATGGGTTAGTTTAAACAGTAAGGGATTCCAGAAGGTCCATCCATGGGATCGACATAACTTAAATTGACTTTTGGTTATACATAGAATACACATCTACTACATATGGAACTGAGATAGTAAAACTCTGAGAACATGGCACATTTGCATCAACGTATTTTACCTGTAGACGGTGAAATAAAAAAAAAACTTACCCTTCACAGTTAGTAATTTACAAATAACATCATGCATTCAATGATAGTTCAAGAAATACTTTGTTCTTTGAAAAGCGCAAGTCGGGTAGTGAAATAAGTATTGTGGACGATGTATTTAGCTGATTTAAGAAGTGTTATCTAACTTGTAGAAGGTTCACATCCCGATAGATAATTCATACACCTCATGAGAAGTAAATCATTATAAAAAAAAATATGTTTGCATGGATGACTACTTTAGCAATCAACTACTATAGATAGGTGAATCGAATCATCTTTCATCTATTTCCATTTCCATCAAATGGTTTCGCCACCTAAGAACAATGAAATATCCATCTAAATTCCAGATATATTATTATAATAGATTGATAAGAGAGTTACGGAACAAAAACCTAACCAAGTTATTCATATTCTAGAGCAATAGACCCGCGGAAGGAGAAAAAATAACATGCTGCTGAGTGAACTTCATGCAAGCATTCTCTCAAAAATTGGGCATATCTTTCAGCAAACCCAGCTTAATTGCAAGTAATTTACCTGGTTCAACATCTTCTGGAATTAAAATCTTAATTCAAAGAAAAAAGAGGCTTAGCAAAACAAATAAAGGATGACATAAACACGAAAATACCTCTGAGAAAAGATAAGAATTGATCAAGTTAGTTGCTTATAAAGATTATGTGTGAGAGGCACCAATTTTGACCAATGGTATATAAGGTTTACTTAGAAGGTATGGGAGTGATAAGAGTGGATTAAATACTTTTGAGGGTTTTGTTCGTCTTAAGGGTTATATTCAGTCACGTCTGAGTATCTGATCATGTTGGATTGAACAACGGTGCACCACTACATGTACATGGAGAAAAAGAAAGAGAATCAATTTTCAGTATACTGAGGCTTTATAACTTACCAAATTAAAATGAAGCAAAGCCAGCTAACAGGTTGCTTTATGATAAATTTTCTTCTTTATTCAACTCCATGGACATGCTTCCCAGATACCTTAGGTTTTCATATATTCTGTAAATTTTCTTCTTTGTAAATTTTCACATTCACCTCTGATGAATGGAAACGACATCACCTAATCCAATCCTTAGGTTTGATCAAACACATCACCTTTGCTTAACACATGCCCCATTAAATATATTCTGTTTCCAAAGGCCCTGGTGTATTTTTGCGAAGTCAGAAGTCTGTTGATTGCCTGCAAAATCTGGTTGCATAGTTTGCGGCAACAACCTGGCATCCTCCTCATTGAACCCGAATTCAAAGATCTCACTGAGACCCATATACTTCACATAATCTTTTACACCAAAACTATTTGTTGTAGTCAAGTGTGTGTTCCACAACCGTATCTGATTACCTAATATTCATGCCAACAAATAATCATTCACAACTAAAACTTGGTGCCTTAATGACATATTAATCAGGAAAAAAAAGAAAGAAATTAACACTGATCATAAAAGAGATTCTTTATTTTTGTAGGTATTTTACTTGACCAATGTATAGATTATGATAATTAAGTTAACTGTGGCCTAAATACTAAGAGTTCCAAGAAGTCCAACATCATTAGTTTATCGCTTAAATTCTAAAGATGCGGTAATACTCAAAACAAACAACCAAATATTACTAATAAAATAATAAAAGAATAAAAGAATCCCAGGTCACATACAAATTGAAGCATCCCAAATGAAATACAATAGCAAAATAACATATATTTTTAGAGGTTATCTTTCATCATAATTCAAACAACAATAACTGATTATTTACAACTGTTAATTAGATACTCCCTCCGTCCCTATTATATAGGCGGAAAAGTAAAAATCTTGTAGAATAAGGAAGTTTTTGGTTTTCATAAATTTTCTTTTACTTTCCTAATTTGTCCTTATCTTATCCCAATATAAATATTATATATTAATAGATCTATAAATCTCCACCTCACATTAAAGTAAATTATATGATAACCATGCATCATAATTAGGGGTATATGAGAGAAAAACAACATAGAAACTAGAACTCCGCCTATCTAATGGGACTACAAAATTTACAAACTCCGCCTATATAATAGGGACGGAGGGAGTATAATACATAAGCCTAATTAAAACAATAAATAATTTAATAGATTGAGAGAGATAATGGGAAAACCCAAATATCTCTTGATATATTGAAAGTGGTAGTCTATTGTTGTAAATTTTACCCACTGTCCAGTTAGTAGAAAACCAACCAAACAACACAAAGATCCTAATGAGAAGAGATCCCAGTCTACGCAGTTGAATCCTAACCAAGGTTTAGGTTGGGATAGCATGGTAAGCATCGAAGACAGTCTCTAAGATTTTACTGTTTTATATACACACAAACATATTAGCCAGGGTCAGGATGTATTGAAATATAGCATGTATTGAATTAGGTTACCTGATCATCAACAGTAAGGAAAAAAATGCAATCCTGAACACCACTTAATTAAGCCTTTGTTTCATCATGCTATTTAAAGTAATTAGCTCATCCTGCAAAAATGTAACATAAGAATGTTTGTTTCATCACAGACGGTATCAAGAATATGAATGCAGCATAGTGATAATATACCCATCAGGCAGATGTATTGTTTTTGGTTTTATTTGTAAAACCAACGAACACTGAAGCCATAGTCTGAACTCTTTGTTCGTAAAATCTAATAATTAAAACCATTAGCTGGGTACATGGTCGTTTGAATTAAAACTGGTGCAAGTACTACTGGGGTAAAGTCAATTCTTAGAGTTCTTGAAGCTGTTTGCACTACTGTTGGTGCTTGTGTACTCTTTAGCGGCAGTAGATAAACATTATTGATGCTAGAAAACTGATGTTCATGGAATAACTCCACAACAATAGATAGGTTAAGACTTGATCATTATTCCAAGGATATAATTAAATCTTTCGCATCCCTACGAAGAATAATAAAAGCCAAGTTATTCAAATGAAGTACTTCAACAAAAAGGACAAAAAAAGGATAATCTTTCTGCCATTCAAACAATAATAACAGATACCGAATCATTTCATGTCACTGTCTTTAGCAGATTAGAAAATCCGTTTTATTGAACACTAACGTTTCACATTGGTACCTTCGACTCACCTAGGCTTTGCAATGACGACATCCTTTGGAGACACAACGTAGTACATCGGTGCATCCCCAGCATTCCACTGACCATTTACATAGCTATTACCTGCATTTCCATGTGAGCATTACAACTGCTAGCGTAAGGACCATATACCCATTTAGACAATGATAACTCAAAATATTTGTAATATATCAAGATTAATACCTAAGAAAGAAGCATGACCAAGAGCGTAGTCCTTTGCTAACGCTCAAAACCATGAACTAAGAACATCAGTTGCAAGCTCATCATCTGTAGATGTGGCCATACGTACTTCTGGTCTCTGTACCCCTAATAAGCATGTGAAGAACAACATATCAATGTTGGTATAGTGCTTGCGCTTAAGTATTTATCCCTGTTAGGCGTTAGCACATGGATGTGGTTAGGAATTACCTGGCGTGATAGAGTGGTGCTACTAAATTCCTTTTCCTCATCATCTTTTTGAATATAAGCAAGGACAACCAAAGCATCATCGGTGCGATTCCTGAAATGGAATTACTGGTTTTTAAATATGCCACAATATCAACCTGCTTCGTACTGGAGAAGACCACATCCTTTGTGTCCCATTGATGCATGTTTAAGCGCACCCCCTTATTGCAGCAATCATTACTGATGTAGTACCCCATCCAATAACCGAGATAGTATCGTCCTAAAGGTACCAAGAATGTTGTTAGCATGAACTTAGCATAAATATATTAATAATATGTGTACATTTTGCAGACCTTCCAATCTAGGTGAGGTAGCAAGACCTCGAGACATAGGGTTCTTGTTGTCTCTCCATAAATGTGATGTGTTAATCATTTGTTGTGTCATATACTTTAATCCAGGATAAATTATACCATGCAATAAGGCTTGTTCCCCACTTTATACCATGTATTGGACCCTCACCCAAGTGTAAAACCCACAACACAAAACCCCACTCAATTAATGATCAGCTTATCAATTTTTCAACATCAAAATGATATTCTGTGTTTAAGTGACACCCTATGGATGCAGATAGACCTAGTAACGGTACCTAGCCATTTCTTTGCGTTCATAAGTAACTTCCCCGCTAACCACCAACTACAAATTATACCGTTTGCAAAATCATTATCGCTCAGAGATGATGG
The DNA here is from genome assembly GCA_023531295.1 of Papaver armeniacum. Classification (NCBI taxonomy): domain Eukaryota; kingdom Viridiplantae; phylum Streptophyta; class Magnoliopsida; order Ranunculales; family Papaveraceae; genus Papaver; species Papaver armeniacum. Next base: position 80,046 of record JAJJWW010009736.1, on the reverse strand, counting down.
TTAACATATAGTTATATAGATATGATTATGATCATGAAGATAATCAATGTAGCAAGACATCTATACTTGTAATATTAAAAAGTGAACCCTAGGCTGTCTATATTCCAGCTGTTGAAAAATGTATATTAATTAACTAATAACGATATCAATAGAGGTGTCAAAGAGGCCAAGCCAGCCCGGGCCTGGTCTGGCCTAGCCTGTTTTAGGCAGGCAAAGCCTGGCCTGGCCCGTGTTTGAGTTGGCCAGGCTGGGCCCAGGCTCGAAACAGGCCCTGTCCAGGCTCAAGTTTTCGGCCTTTTAGCCTGTTATGGCCAGGCCTGCTTTAGCCTGGGCCTGTATGTGCCTGCCAGGCTAGGCCCGTCATGGCTTGTATAATTAGAAACCATGTATTAATTCATAAAAAAAAGGATGGTGGAGTGGCTCGAACCCACGCGCTTAGGAAACTTCAAAGGGTTCAAAGGGTATCTAACTACCGACAGATCTAGAACACCGTTTGGTAGCGAAAATTGTTTCACGTTTAAATTTATTTATGATTAGACCTCCGTCATTAATTAGGGATATATGTCTTATGGTAGCTGTACAAGTATAAAAGGGAAAATATATTTGAAATAATATCTTTCCAAAATGAGATTATTTTGTAAGTATGTGTTTCCTTAAAATGTTTTTGTAAGTATATCAGTAGCTTATTTATGGTACACATGCATCATTAGTGTAAATATTCATTATTATAGTTACTATAAATTTTATTGACTCAATAAATATTATAAAGATTTATGTTTATATATGTAACTTATTTATAGTAAGCATGCATCGTTAATTAAATGTCGCGTAATTTTGCCTATCTAGACGTCAATGACGTGCTGGACTTTATATCATTACCTTAAAGTAAAATTATAATTAGAAATTAAATATTTTCGTATTACAGTTGTATACTTTGTATATAGATAATATACGTTGATCCATTCTAGCACAACAAAGTAGCAAAGCATACCAGCTGTACAACAAGGATTCTTTAGGTCTCGAGTTCGAGTTTCTCCTTGTCCACATTTCCATTTTTGAATTGTTGATGCAATATAGCAGGCTCGCCCGGCCAGGACTGGCCTGGCCAAGTTTAAAGCAGGCTAGGCTCAGGCCCAGGCTAGGCTCGCTCATAGGATTTCCAGGCCAGGCCGGCCTGGCCTGCTTAATTGATGGGCTTATCCAGGCCTGGCCAGACCAGGCCGGCCCGTTTGACACCTCTAGATATCAATGAGCTTTCTTTGTCAGGTATGGTTGGCACGATGCATACACCCACTGCACAGTACCTTGTATATGATGTAATAAATGAGCACCAGCTGAACCAACCCATTTCACAGTGCATACCCCTTCTAAAGAAGCTGAAGATGTCTCCCTCAAACGCTCCGTCATTTTTTCCACTGGACCTCACCCCATAGCCCTTGCAGTTGAGGAGCAATCGTGCAAATTGAGATCTCCAGATAACATAGAGCAATGTCCATGCCTAATCTCCACAATCAACCGATAAATCAATAGAAGTAACCGACGCACACATTTAAGAAAGCAAATATTTTCATAATATCTAAGTATATTTTAAATGACAAACTCAGGACAGTAACCCCGAATCCTAATATCAATAATTCATTAAGTAATTGCTTTCATAATTCATTAAGTAATCGCTTTCATACCTCTACCCTCTCCCACTACTTCTCTGAGATTGTACAAATAGTATCCTAGTCTAATCGGGAGTTCCACTGAATGGTAACAATTTAACCATGCACGGGTGCACCTATACAGCAGTTAGTAGTATATCTGCTTGTATATGAAATTGCGGGGAGACCTTAAGATGAAAAGATGAGTGACGAAGAGATTGGGAAAATATGAAGCCAAAATATTTTCTTACATGGAGAGATTTTATTTGCTGCAATTCCACAACTTCTTTCAGAGCGTTCCGTACATATATAAGAAGATCCATCGGTTAGTATAAATTTATGATGCCTTATATTCTGCATAGGTTCTTAACTGTAACTATACTTAGATCTGCATAGATTAATTTGTTACTATAATTTGTCCATAAGAGCATAAACTGCCCTCTCAATCATGAGTTTGAAATTTTCAAGTTCAATATATTATAACATAGAACAAACTGAATGCTTTCTGCAAGCATTTTCGTTTAATGTTAAACAACATCACTTATCAGAACATGAGAGGATTTCATGGGTGGATACTTTTAAATTGGTGGTTCCATCAATAAAACCACGAATAATCCAGAAGAAGAAAGTACAGAACAAATCAATGGATAATCTCCACACACCAATCAAGATTAATCACTGACGTTTTTGTGGATTCACAGAGCCGGAGCCAAACCAAAGAGAAAAAAAAAAGATAACCTTTCAATATTTCCACACTTACAACCTCACAGGTTGTAGTTATGGATAAGTTAAAACGAATTAAACGTTCAATGCTTATGACATAATGGTTCTTTTGTAATCCATGAGCCATTTTCATTTGAGAGTCATCTAGCTAGTATCAACAATGATATATGAATCTGGATACCTAGCTGACTCAAGTTTGTAGACTACTTACATGACATCTCATGATCAGAATGCAACTTTGGAGGCACCGGGATATTGCTCGATATTCCTGAGAATTGTTGCTTTCGCAAGTTTCCAGGTACTTGTACTGGTATCTGGCGGTGTATACAACGGTAATCCATGGTACTTCTCAAAAATTTTGTGTGATACAGAACTCATCATCTCTGTCTAGTATATTCAAGTTCCCTCGAATGAAATCTGTACGTCATGAAATAAAATTTTAAATTAGTAAAACACCAATAAAGGAAGATACTTGTGAAGTAACATTCTGTAAAACTGCAACAGAATTTGAAACATGTGATCTTTAAATGGAGCACTAAAAAAAAGTTGTTTGAATTTTTGTTCAGATAAAAATTGATATAGATAAGGCATTTCTGGTTTACCATAGTTACTCTTTGTAAGCCAATTCTGATTTCGCTTGGCTTGGTGTACAAAAACCCCCATCTCCATTCCACTTGCAATATACATGAATAACATTTACACATACAGTCGAACCTTGATAAATGAATTCCCTCGGGACCAAGAAAATATATTCGTTTACGGGGTTATTTATTTATCGATAAATGAATATTTTATTCATTTAGACAATATTTTATTAATTAAGAAGTTAAATTGTATAGGAGAAAATGTATAAGTATACATATAGGAAATATTGGTCAATTCTTATCAATAATTCAATTAACATTCATTTTCTTTTGATTTTATATTAGTGTACATTCAAAGTTCAATCGTTAATATACGTGTAGAATAATTACGGAACTGTGTATCAAGACCACTAATACAATTATATGAATTGAATACGTAGAGTTTAAGAAAATACATGTACTTTTGCAAACTATATATACAGACTACTCATAGTTCAATTAAAAAATCCATACTACTTTATCTTTTTTGAGTTCATTCTTACATATATATATCTTTATGTAAAATTTTCTGATTATGTATTTTGGGTTATTTTTATATATTTTTTTTTATAATATAATTCAGTGATTATTCGTTTATATTTCTATAAGGCCTTTAAGGATCCAATTTTTTTATTCATTAACGCATTAAGCGAGGTTATTCATTTATTACCTTGGCCCAAGTCGGGACCGGGGAAAATTATTCATTTGGCGAGGTTATTCATTTATCGAACATTCGTTTATCGAGGTTCGACTGTATTAGAGTAATTTTGAAAATACTTCTAGTCTCACCTTAGCTATTAAGTTGAGATAAAACAACTATGACTCACTTTAAGACCCTTGGATCTCATTTAAATGTCACAAAGATAATTATTTGGTAAAGCTAAATTAAGTCATTTGAAACAATTTCAATTGTTAGTGTCTGTGTCTTCAATGGACCTTCCTGGTTGACATTCACATTCTTTCTAAAGTTAGTATGGATCAAAGAATATCCAAATACTTCCACCAAATTTAACTATCTAAGTGTATAATTTAGACATTTTGTGCACAAAAGTACATCTTACGCAGAAGCGAGATTGAAACCCCAAATTTAAGAGGATCCTCTAGGCATCCTCGTATGCTGGTGAATACCATAGACAAATACTTTTCTTTTCATCTCTGAACCTCGATCATAGTTTGTGCAGACGTCATCTAACTCATTAGTTACCCGTTAAGATCATACACAATAAACCCTTCCATTTTTAGACCGGTCCTCATAAAATCATAATTAGAGCTTGAAATCCAAAATTTGGGAGTTCATGAATGAACAATGCATGGGATCGGTTAGCCATGTCCTAAAACGCTTAGCCATGTGGGAGCAACTACCACTCGGCAATGGCTAATAATTACGGAAGTAGGTTCAAATGCAAACAACTATTAAACAGTGGCAATTTTATTTGTATTCTTATTTTAAGCCAATGGCTTTTACAATATCATAATGCAATTGCCAAGCATATCCGAAGGTGTCGCCGAAGGATTGGATTACCAATGTTCTTACTCCATTGCATTCAAAACTGTGGTTCATACCTAGACCTTTAGCAGTATACAAAAAAAAATATAGATGAAACTAACCATTAGGAAGACAAAAAAATAACTGCGGATGCAAAAATTTCATTTATCTTACTGATTAATCTAAATAATGCAGTGAAATAAGCTATGGGTTTTACTTAGTTTCTGTTTTTGGATCTTGCTTATCGTATCTGATTTTTTGTTTCCTTCTATAACTCATAGCGAAATAAAGAACAAAAACAAAATCACAGTACCAAGGTGTTATTGGGTTCAAAGTCGTGTCAAAAATAACAGGCTAAATTAAACCGATCAAAGTTAAACAGCTTCTATCCGTAGAGCAGTCTCCTTCGCTAAGCAAACCTCAAAAAATAAATCAAAATCTTACAACTAATTGAAGCTCGAAATATTGTCAACCCGTGTCTGACAATTTCTGGTGATGAATCAGAACCAACCTATTTTCTTAGACAAAAAAAAAGGAATTACTTACTGAATTGATTTTTAAATTAGGGTTTTAGAAGAGATAGTTATATACCTCCTAATCTTGAGCTAGGTTGCTGATTACTTCTTCAATGGATGAAAATCATGAAATTGTTTCGTCGGAATCGTAATCGACCTAAACCAATGCTTCAATTACTCTGAAATCCATGAGGTCAATGAGTTTTGTGCACAACATTGAGTTTTATGCTAACTATTGATATTTTCTTTGTGTGCTGCCGAAATTGGGAAACACTGATAGAGGGGGAGAGGTTTAGGGCAGAAAGAGATCCGAGAACGATGAACACAAAATTTTTATTGTTTTGGACTGTATATATTTATGTAACAGAATCCCGTGTTTTGAAATTAAAAACAAATTGGTAATCTTTCCCAGCCGTCCAATGAATGCTCAATCCGGAGCTTCCCGACCTTCGGATCGGGTCTATATTAAACGTCGTCCGTCTGATAGCTTTTGTCATCATGGAGACAAACACCATACCTTTTTATAACACAAACACCATACCTTTTTATAACAATGAATGATGCATGGATAAGTATGTGTCAATTCTTTGAAAAGCAAGCATTGAATCATCACAATGTTTCAATGTTGATTGAAACATTGTTTGAAAAGACACTACTCTCTACAAGGACAACTATTTACAAGATTAAGGATTTGTTCCATATGCCCAAATGGTGGACTTACATAAAGGTGTGTTGCTTATCATGTGTTGAATCATCACAATGTTTCAATGTTGATTGAAACATTGTTTGAAAAGACACTACTCTCTACAAGGACAACTATTTACAAGATTAAGGATTTGTTCCATATGCCCAAATGGTGGCCTTACATAAAGGTGTGTTGCTTATCATTTTCTCAACTATCTAGTGTAACTAGTAGTTCCGATTGTAAAAATATAGTAGATGGTTCGAAGAATGCGAAGGTGAATTTTTTAATGGCCGACTGAAATTTCATACGGTTGACAATGTGATGTGATGTGACAGACAAAACTAGAAAGGGGTAGTTTGGGGAACTCGATGGAGGTAATCTCATAATTGTCGATTCCGCGGGCTTGACATTTATCCTCTGATGAATAGGTGTATTTGATACATGCCGGTCGCCGGCATATACCCTAATTAAGTAGGTAGATGTATTATGTTTAACCTAATCACATTAATCTGTTAATCCCTAGTTTTCTGCACAACATAATAGGCACCAACAAACTAAGAGCTTTTACACAATAACGAAGAAAATTCAGCTAATGGATATAGAAGAGGACATATGGTATGAAATATTTCTTCGTCTTCCTCTTAATGCAGTATACAAGTTCAAGTGTGTTTCAAAGGTATGGTTTTCAGTTCTTTCAAACCCTAGTTTTATCAGTCGCTGGAATATACTCCCTCCGTCCCACCATTAGATGACCTACTTAGTTTTAAATTTTGTCCCATCATTAGTTGACCTACTTCATTAAGCAAGGGAATCTTCTAAAATTATCCTTTTAAATGATTATCATAAGTATAAGAAATATGTATAATTTGATATTCATATTTATACTCGTTGCGTAGGTGTTTTAAAATGCTTTTCAATGATACAAAGTTTACGAAAATCCATGGTATAGTTTGAGAGATAAATCATTTCTAAATTTTACTAATTATCACCCGTAAGGGTATAATTGTAAAAAATACTTAAAAAGTCTCATTTCCATTACTTGCCTTAAGAATTGTGCAAACTTGAACTAGGTCATCTAATAGTGGGACGGAGGGAGTACTAAACACTTCATTACTCCCATGGGTATTAGTTCATTATGCCAGAGACCATTCTTTCAATTCTTCTAGGTTTGCAATTGCATATCAAGATTCGCATTCACAATTTGTATCTCATCATATAAGTGGGTTTTCTTTAGAGCTCTTATTAAACCAAGTTGGAGAAAAAATATATCTGTTAGCTTCAAGTAATGGTTTGGTTCTATGCACGGCAAGCATATTTAAGCTAACGACTTATTATGTTTGCAATCCACTAACCAAGAAATGGTCTTTACTTCCTGCACCACCAAGCAAATCTGTATGGGTTATGACTAGTTTTGTATGTGATGAACGTGTTTCTGTTGCGCATTATAAGGTCATTCGTATACCCTAATTCCGTGAAGGGAACAAATTTGAAGTTGAAGTATTTTCTTCTGGTTTGGGTGAATGGAATATCCATGTTGTTTCATGTCCTCAAGTTGTTACTTGGAATTTTCCTCTTTATGTCAACCTTGTTACCCATGATGGTGTTTTGTACTGGTTTCAAAAGCTACATGGCAAAATTTTAGCTGTCAGTGTTGATAGAAACATAAAAGATGGAATCCGTGGCAATGAATGTAGGTCGATTAATTTGCCTGATCAACCGGTGGACGGTGAGCAAAAGTATAAAACCCGATGTATTGGGGAATCACAAGGATTGATCTGCTACGCTATAATCAATGTAACTTATGTAAGGGAGAGGAGGACTTTGAGTGTATGGGTGCTTGAGGAGGAAGACTGGTATATGGTGCACAAGGATATGGAATTTCATGAAACATTAAACAGAAATGGAATCTTGGTTGATTAGTATAGGAATAACAGTTGATTTGTTTAGAAAAATTCGGGTTTTAGGTTTCAATCCGGTTGACAAAAATGTGGTTATACTCTGCTATGAGAAGTATTTTTGGGCCTACAATACCAAAACTAAGGGGTATGAACAACTATCTCCTCCTTCTTTCATGGGTAGCAGTCGTTATATTCCTCGTATGGAATTCTTAACATTTGCATTTAAGCCAAGGCCGACAATACTTCCACCAGTTTCTTGGTAAGACATTACAAAGACGGGATATTGTTTAGCATTGTTAAGTTTTAGTTCATCCAAATATGTCTTTGTTTTTCTTGAATCTGCTACTTTAGCATTACATGTTCAATGACTTCATTTACTATAATGATCTATGTGATGCAACTAAACAGTTTTTTTCATTTGGCCATTTAAAGCGGTTTACGCTTGACTAAACATAACACCTAAATCAATGGAGGTACATGCCATATATGAATTGCCTCCAAAATTGATTGGTTGTACAAATACACTGCTGTCCTTTCGTAGACATTTGATAAAACTGAAATGACTCAAAAAAGTTTAGCATGGTCGTCCTGTGCAAGCAAACGTTTCTTTCGTATATGGATTTTTACCTTGAGCGTTGACCACTGAATCAGATTTTAAAGTGCACTATCAATTAACCGTGCAATTTATTTTCTTATTTTTTCTACCGCGATACGTTACACCATCTGTATTATCAGTTTTGACTCAAGAGTCATTAAATAAAGCCGTTGCCTTTGAAATCGAGTAGGCAGTGCTATTCCGCTCCCAACCCTCCTCCCTATTCTCCTCCCTGCCTATGTGTCTTCCCAGGTGTCTTCCCAAGTGTCAACTAAATTAATGGAATATAAAAGCACGTCATTCTTTCTTTTCTATCTATCTTCTTTTATTCTTTCTTTTCTTCACTTAGGTTAAATTCTTGCCATAAACAATAAAAACAGGAAGAACTCTAAAATCTGGTCAACCGAAATCATGAATACTGATTTTGCTGAAACTTGATGAATTTAATTTATCTGTTATTTGGAAAAAGGAATAAAAATTCTACTTCATCTCTAGCTATTATTTCGCCATAATCTTCTACTTTTAATTTCATATCTTACACCAAGTGACCAAATCCAGATTTAGAATCTCACAAAACCCATCTTCTATGATTATGAGATCTCAATTCACGTCGATTCTATAATGGATTCTTCTGATTATAATCTCACAAAACCCGTCTTGTGATTATTATCTTCTGATTCTCTCTTAATTAATCTAATGACTATGTGAATCAATCTGATTTTTCACACATTTCTGAACTTTTGTTTTTTCTATTTTTGGTGGTGTAGTTGTTTCATGAAGATCAAACTAATTCACAACCCAGAAATTTCAATGCCAGTCTTTATTATAAACCCTCTGAAATGATTTTCATGGATCCAGAACAGTGTCTTTGTATCTAACAGGCAATATTTGAAATTTCCATGTTTTAAAGAGTGTAATCTAACCGTGAAGTTAATGAAAAAATTTATTCATATTTCAGTAATTCACCAATAATTGGTTACTTCATATAATTCAGTTACCAATTTTTTCTCAGGAAGATGAGATTTGAAGATTTGGGGAAGAACAGCGGATTGAGACGAAAGAGAGAGATAGAGAAAAAAAAAAGGAATGGTATAGCTTACGTGGTTGTACACGTGGTTTCACCACGTCAGACAGGGAGGAGAGTGGGGAGGAGAACAGGGTGCGAAATTGTATTTATACGAGTAAAATTTGTCAAGACTGCTTTGAAATGAAGGTTAGTGATGGTGAGTTATGATAAGTTGAATTTAAGCAAAACATGAAGACTTTAAATGTCTCTCGAATTCCGCGCAAGGGGAGTGACTACCATATAGGCAAATACTCCATTGTGATTCAAATTTCAAAACCGAGTTGTAATGAGAACTTGGTAACTGTAAATAAATTGGTATAGTTAAGACAGAATTGCTTTAAGTTTGTACTTTTAAAGACTCAAGTCAAAGCTCTAAATCCTTTATCTTAGTTTTCAATCTTCAACCAAAAGTTAGATTATGCAAGCCGGGTTAAGTGGGGGTGTACCAAGACAAGGCAAAAATTATTTTGTCTTATATGAAAACTTGTTTTGTCTTATCTTGATTTTGGTACACCCCCACTTAATCTGGTACCCCCTATTAGCAATCTTGAGATTATGTAGCCAAATCGAAATGCAATCATGGGTTCGTAGTTGTACTAAAAAGAAAAAAAAGGTGCGATGGTATTGAGTTTTCTCCCACTTCCAAAGACTTTGACACAAAGATTTTAAAAAGTAACTTTTCGACTTATACAAATTTAGAAGTAACTTTTCTTGTTAGAAGTAACTTTTCTAATCACATTTGGATACAAATCCGTTTCTGACTTCTGCTTCTCCAGAAATCGAAGTTAGAAGCAAAACTATTTTTTAATCAAAAGTTAACTTTTCGACTTTTAAAGTCGAAAAGTTATTTCTGATCTGTGCTATCCAAACAGGATAGCTTTTCTTATAACTTATTTGGATACCAGAAGTCATGAGAAAAAGAGCAAAAGTTAGAAAATTTAGAAGTAAAATTTCTAAAGAACGACTTGCAAAAATAAAAAAGCTTAATTTTTTGAGAAGCAAATTTTTTTACTTCTAACTTTTAAAATAAACTTCTGTTTTTTTGATATCCAAAAATCCTCTAACAACCGTATAACCGTCCTATTCAGTCAAGTATACTAATCATTAGAGTCAGCTTGTAGATAGTCCTAAAAGTGCAACTAACTATTTAATTTGTTTGTGACTGCAGTGGCAACAACAATGTGGGCATGGAATGCTCCTTTTTTTTAATAAGAAAAAGTTTTATTATAAAACTAACTAACCACTGTACAACAAAATGTTGTGACCTTCTTTTACAATACCATCCAGAATTCTAGCTTTCAAGCTTATACTACTGGCATCATTATTTACAAAACATTCCTTTTTGACACAACACCGTTTTGCCAGCTTATCCGCCTCCCCGTTAAAACCCCTATTTACATAATTACGTTCAAAATCCCTTTATTCTAATATACCCACACAAGATAAGACATCCTTCAAAATAGATTTAACTCTCCGGCAAGGAATGCTTCTATATGCCCAAATGGTGGACTTATATAAAAAGCTGTGTTGCTTATCGTTTTCTCAACTATCAAGTGTAACTAGTAGTTCTGATTGTAAAAAGGGTTTTGTTATCTTGTGCATCCATGCACAAGATAACACCCAATCATTGCATCGAGAAGGTGTAAAAACAAATAAAAAATAAGAGAGATGTGTTATCTTGCATTGGAGATTGCAAAACTTCACTCTCAATAAATACACATTTGGTAAATCTATGTTAATTTGCATTCTCCAATGCAAGTTTATACCATCTTTCTTATTTTTTTATTTTTTTTTACACCTTCCCGATGCAATGATTGGGTGTTATCTTGTGCATGGATGCACAAGATAACAAAACCCTTGTAAAAAAGTACTCCCTCCGTTACTTTTTAATAGGTTGATTTGGTTTTTTGAGAAAATTAAGGAAATTTAGAAAACTAATCATTAAAAGTGGTCCTCATGATACTTGTCAATAAAAGAAGTGAATTGAAATGGTCTCCATGACACTTGTCAACAAAAGAAGTAAAGTGAAATGGTCCCCATGACACTTGTCATTAAAAGAAGTTAAGAGAAAAGTGGTCCCTAAAAACTAAAGTAACATTTGACTTTCCCATTAGGAAACCAGCCTATTTTTTTTTGTAACATTTATTTATAGAAACCAGCCTATTAAAAAGTAACGGAGGGAGCAGTAGATTTGCCTTCGAAGGATGGGAAGGTGAATTTTTTTAAGGGCCGACTTAAATTTCATACGGTTGACAATGATGTGATGTGACAGACAAAAGGAGAAAGGGGTAGTTTGGGGAATAACTGTCAGTTCACATTTTTCCTCTTTTGTTCAAGGTTAGACTTCGTATTTGATATAGGCCGGCCGCGGGCGTATACCCTAATTAACTAGATTATTATATTACCCTAATCACATTAATCTGTTAATCCCTAGTTTTCTGCTCAACAGAAGAGGCACAAACTGTAAGAGCTTTTACACCATAATGAAGAAAATTCAGCTGATGGATATAGCAGAGGACATATGGTATGAAATATTTCTTCGTCTTCCTCTTAATGCAGTATACAAGTTCAAGAGTATTAGGAGATATGTATTCATTGCATATATTGTATATATTGTTATATATTTTCTTAGTTAGGAAAGATATTTATTGCTGTAGATTTGTTTTATCTCTACCTTTTTATTCACATGGAAACTGGTTTTGTAACTCAAGTTTTTCAATAATAAGAAATCTTCATCTTCTCTACCTTGTCGTTTCATGGCATCTGAGCCAGGAATGATTTTACCTAATTAAACCAAATCAGAAGATTGTGCTTAAGATTAGCACCATGACTTGTGTAGCTAATGTAGCGATCACAACCATTAACTCTAGGGGGAGATTCTTATCTTCTCAAGATCGATTAGGTCTTGATAATACTCTTACTGATACCCAATGGGAAACCATTGTGCAAATGCTTAAAAATTCGAATAATGATTCGAAGCTTTTTGGTAAATGGATACTTGATACAGGGGCTTCACGACACATGACAGGAACTAAAGAATTTTTATTTAAGACTCATGAAATAGGGTTTTCTTCTGTAAAGCTTCCGAATGGCACATTCTCTCATGCTCCATGCGAAGGCACCGTGGTGTTTAGAAACAATATGAAATTATTTCGTGTTTTATTCGTTCCTGATCTCCATTGCAACTTGATTTCTTTAGCATGTTTAATTAAAGATTTGAGATGTATTGTCACTTTGACTGATAAATTATGTGTGATACAGGACCGCACTACGAGGACGGTGATTGGTGTGGGTGAGGAACGAGATGGGGTCTATATCTTCCATAGTGGAATGCTCATTACTGCAAATCGAATATCTGCTGGAGAAGATTATTGTTTATGGCATAGACGTTTGGGTCATGCGTCTAATAAGGTTGTTTCTTTACTTCCGGGTATGAATAAAGTTGATTGTCAGAAATTTCTTAAGGAACCGTGTGATATTTGCTTTAAAGCTAAACAAACTCGGACTACATTTCCAGTTAGTGAGAATAAAGTGATGATCTCTTCAATTTAGTTCATTGTGATGTGTGGGGACCTTATCGTACTCCATCTTCTTGTGGTGCACATTACTTTCGACCATTGTCGATGATTATTCTCGTTGTGTTTGGGTTTATTTGATGGCATATAAACCGAGGTGGTGCAGAATTTTCAGGATTTTTGTGCAATGGCTAAGACACAATTTGATAGACAAGTTAAGCAAGTTCGCAGTGATAATGGTACAGAATTTCGTCCTTTGATTCCATTTTTTACTAAACAAGGAATTGAATTTCAAACTTCATGTGTGGATACACCACAACAAAATGGGAGAGTGGAGCGCAAACATCGTCATATATTGAATGTGGCGCGTGCATTACGATTTCAAGCAAATTTACCTATTCGGTTTTGGGGTGAATGTATCTTAAGTGCTGCTTATATTATTAATCGCACGCCTACTCCCTTGCTCAATGGGAGAACTCCATATGAATTTTTACATAGGAAACCTCCTATTTATAATCTTATTCGGGTATTTGGATGTTTGTGTTATGCAAGTGTTGTTCCTCGTGATCGTAATAAATTTAATCCACGAAGTCGGAGATGTATTTTTGTTGGTTATCCTTATGGAAAAAAGGGTTGGCGATTGTTTGATTTGGAAACTAAACAATTTTTTGTGTCGTGTGATGTAGTTTTCTTTGAAAACAAATTTCCTTACACGCTTGTTTCTTCAGATAATAATAATAATGAAGATAATGATAATGAAGTTGGGGCGGATAATTGGTCAGCAGCTTCAGGTGATAATGATGGTTCATTTACTGACGCTTCACAGAATGTGGCAGGCGTCAATTCTTCACTGAACAAGAAAATGTCACAGAACATGACAGATGGGATTGGGACATCAGCTGATGATTCAGAGAACGGTGGGAAGGTTCCAGAAACTTTTGTTTCTCCTGAATTGAGTACACAGAATGTGTCAGGTAGTGGAGATGCAGGGCACGTTGCTCCAAATGTGTCAGGGAACTCAAGGCATATCTCAGGTGATATTTTGGATGGTTTTGTCTCATCCGATATTAATGGCCACCAATGTTCAAGCAAACCAACACATAAGAAAAGTGCGTCAGAGATTAATCTCTCTTCTGATGTTCCTTCTTCAATTAATTTAGGTGAGACAAGTGCACAGAGTGGGTCGCCCATTTTTGTCTCATCTGCTGATAATTCTCCCAAGAATTTGGGTGATAATTCTCATGGTTTTGTCTCACATGACGTGAGTTTACTAGATGTGTCAGGACGGGTTGCTTCTGGTAGCGCTCGGGTTGAGAACAGGTTGTCAGAGGTAGTATTTCCTGCTACAGACGGTGATGCTCCAGACATGGAAGTTCGACGAAGTGCTCGGTCTCGGGTTTCTAATACTCGGTTAAGAGATTATGTCTGTAATACTGTTGAAGCAATAGACCCCGGCTCCTCCACTGCTCATCCATCAACGTCCTCAGGTACGCCTTATCCCATAAATAATTATGTGTCTTGTGCAAATTTTTCTGCTAATCATACTCGTTTTTTGGCGGCGATTACTACTCTTAAAGAACCTACCAGTTATGCGGAAGCTGTTCGCCTTCCTTGTTGGCGTGTAGCTATGTCTGAGGAAATTGGTGCTCTTGATAAGAATGGCACATTATCTATTACTGATTTGCCGCCCGGGAAGAAGGCTATTGGTTGTAAATGGGTTTACAAAATTAAATATAATTCTGATGGTACCGTCGAACGGTATAAGGCTCGCTTGGTTGTCCTTGGTAATAGACAAGTGGAAGGGGTGGATTATCATGAAACATTTGCTCCCGTAGCTAAAATGGTTTCGGTTAGAACATTTTTAGCAGTCGCAGTTGCTCGTGATTGGGAGTTACATCAAATGGATGTTCACAATGCTTTTCTACATGGGGATCTTGATGAGGAAGTATATATGCAACTTCCTCCGGGATATTCGACTAATTCTCCTGGTAAGGTGTGTCGACTCCATAAATCTTTATATGGTCTTCGTCAAGCTCCTCGTAATTGGTTTGCTAAGCTTGCAAGTGCTCTTAAGGCTTTTGGGTTTATACAATCTTATGCTTTGATTATTCTCTATTTACTCTACGACGAGGTGAGAATTCTATCAATGTAATTGGTCTATGTGGATGATTTAATTATTCTTGGGAATAATTCCGCCATAAGTGCTTTTAAAGCATATTTAAGTCGTTGTTTTCATATGAAAGATTTGGGAAGTCTCAAGTATTTTCTTGGTATTGAAATGGCTCGTGAGCCGATGGACCGTTTTATCTCAACGGAAATATACTTTGGATATTTTGTCGGAGATCGGACTTCTTGAGCTAAACCAAACTTATTCACCCATGGATCAACATCATCGTTTGGCTCTAGATGATGGACCACTTTATTCCGATGCATCCCGATCGTCGGCTTATTGGACGTTTAATTTATTTGACTATTACTCGTCCTGAATTATGTTACTCGGTACATGTATTGGCTCAATTTATGCAGTCTCCTCGGGTATCTCATTGGGAAGCTGCTCTCCGAGTTCTTCGTTATCTGAAGGGCCATCCGGGTCAAGGGATTGTTTTGCGTAAAGATAGTGCTCTTCATCGCTTATTGTGACTCTGATTGGGCCTCCTGTCCTCTTAGTCGTCGTTCACTTAGTGGTTACTTTATTTTTTTGGGAGGCTCACCTATATCTTGGAAGACAAAGAAGCAACACACAGTATCTCGTTCTTCTGCTGAGGCCGAGTACCGCTCCATGGCTTATACTTGTAGTGAGCTCACGTGGCTAAAGGCATTATTGAAATCTCTAGGTGTGTTTCACTCTCATCCTATGCGACTTTCTTGTGATAGTCAATCCGCACTTCATATTGCTTTCTAATCCTGTTTTTCATGAACGCACCAAACATATTGAGATTGATTGTCATTATGTGCGCGATAAAATTCATCAGTGATATTGTTACTTCTCATGTTCGAACAACTTTGCTCGACTTGCGAGATATCTTCACCAAAGCTCTTGGACGTCCTCAGTTTGAGATGCTTCTTCGCAAGTTGGGCATTCGTGATCTCCATGCTCCAACTTGAGGGGGAGTATTAGGAGATATGTATTCATTGCATATATTGTATATATTGTTATATATTTTCTTAGTTAGGAAAGATATTTATTGCTGTAGATTTGTTTTATCTCTACCTTTTTATTCACATGGAAACTGGTTTTGTAACTCAAGTTTTTCAATAATAAGAAATCTTCATCTTCTCTACCTTGTCGTTTCAAAGAGTGTTTCAAAGGTATGGTTTTCAGTTCTTTCAGACCCTAGGCTAGTTTTATCAGCCGCTGGAATATGCTAAACACTTCATTACTCCCATGGGTATTAGTTCATTATGCTAGCTACCATTATTCTAGGTTTGCAATTGCATATCAAGATTCGCATTCACAATTTATGTCTCATAATAAAAGTAGGTTTTATTTAAGGTTCTTAAACCAAGAAAAGTTATGCATGTTAGCTTCAAGCAATGGTTTGGTTCTATGCACGACAAGCATATTTCATAAGCAAATGACTTATTATGTTTGTAATCCTCTAACCGAAAAATGGATTTCACTTCCTACACCACAATGCAAATTTGAATGGGTTATGACTAGTTTCGTATGTGATGAACGTGTTTCAGCATCATTCGTTTCTACTGCGTGTTTTAAGGTCATTCGTATACCCAGTTTTCTTAAAGGGAACAAATTTGAGGTTGAAGTATTTTCTTCTGATTTGGGTGAATGGAATATCCATGTTGTTTCATGTCCTGAAGTTGTTACTTGGAATTTGCCTCTTTATGACAATCTTGTTACCCATGATGGTGTTTTGTACTGGTTTCAAAAACCACATAGCAAAATTTTAGCTGTCAGTGTTGATAGAAACATCAAATATGGAATCTCTGGCAATGAATGTAGGTCGATTAATTTGCCTGACCAAGCGGTGGATGGCGAGCACAAGTGCTACCAATGTATTGGAGAATCAGAAGGATTGATCTGCTACGCTAGCTATAATCAATGTTACGGAGAGGACTTTGAGTGTATGGGTGCTTGAGGGGGAAGACTGGTATATGGTGCACAAGGATATCCGTTTTCGTGACACTTTAGCAGAAATTGAATCTTGATTGATTAGTAGAGGAACAACCGTTGATTTGGTTAGACAAATTCAGGTTTTAGGTTTTAATCCGGTTAACAAAAATGTGGTTATACTCCGCTACGAGGAGTATATTTGGGCCTACAACAGAAAAACTAAAGGGTATGAACAACTATCTAATCCTTCTTTCATGGGGAACAATCGTTATAATCCTTATATGGGTTTCTTAACATTTGCGTTTAAGCCAAGGCCGACAATACTTCCACCAGTTTCTTGGTAAGACATTACAGAAAGAATTTTGTTTAGCACTGTTAAGTTTTAGTTCATCCAAATATGTCTTTGTTTTTCTTGAAACTGCTACTTTTACGTTCCGTATAAAAATTTCAGACTCTTGGGTATATATGGTGTTCTGCATTAGCTTTGATTTTTTTTTCTTTCTCATTCTATTTTTGCTCCGCTTTTTGAATGGTTCATTATTAGTCAGTAAGGAAATACCATTTTGCACGAATTCAGTGTGATATGGGTATAAGCTAGACGATAAAGGACTCCACTTAAACTAATTTGTGACAGAGTTCAGAGAAAAGTAACCAAACGCCCATTCAGTTCATCGAGCGCAGTTTCAGTTTGTTTGGTAGTTAAATAGTTTTTTATGAATTGTCTCCGGAATTGATTGGTTGTACAAATACACTACTGTTCTTTCATAGACTTTTGATAAAACTGAAACGACGCAAAGAAGTTTAGCATGGTCGTCCCTCTACAAGCAAACATTTCTTTCAGTTCGTACATGGATTTTCACCTTGAGTGTTGACCAATGAATCAGATTTTAGTATTTTACAGTGCACAATCAATTAACCGTGCAATTTACTTTCTTAACTTTTTTCTATCGCGATACTGGAGTGCAACTTTGTGCACCCGCAGGTGCACATTCCTCCCCTCATGATTTGTTGATTTTTAACGGATTTTTGCCGTTTTAGAGATTTATTTTTGTCATAATTTTAATTAAGAAAAATAAAAACACAAGTTCCAAAACTAAAACTTTATTTTCTCTTTCTTCTATTTTCTTCTTCCATACATTTGTTTCGTTTCCTATCCCCATGATCTTCTTCACTGATATGAGACGAATAATATCATTCCTTAGGTCACATCTTCTTCAATTAAATATAACAACTTTCAGGTACTAAAATGTAATTACCATTAGCATAATCATACACTGCTGATAATTTGGAAATGGATAACGGCACCTTATCAGACGCATTCAAAAACCTCGTTTTGATGTTCAGTGAAATTATTCATGACCCACTGTTCAATATGACTTCATGTTTCCAAAACCCGTATATCCTCACCATTCTTCAATAGAAAAGAGATCAACTCAAGATGGAAATAGCTGCCATTAACAAAAACAAAAACAATAAAAACAGCGAAAAACTGGATGAATAGAGTCGTGTTGATCAAAAATCAATGCTAGATTTGTTGGTGGATATCTGATTGGTGGATATATTATCTCTGATTTGATAGATGATGCAAATGATCGCCTCGATTGATTAGAAAATTTGCATGCGTTATAAACTAGAGGAGAGGGATACGAAGAAATCGAGTTTAGGAAAGAGATAGTATAGCTTTGATAATCGATATAAAAGGTAATAAATCAAAAATAAAATAAGTAAATATTTCTTCCGTCAATTAAGACTCCCAATTACAAGGGGAGGAACGTGCACCCCGGTTAAGCCAGGGTGCACAAAGTCGGACTCCGCGATACTGTTTCACCATCTGTACTTGTCCTATCAGTTTTGACTCGAGAGTCTTTAAATAAAGCCACTGCCTTTGTTTTCCAATCTCCAGGCAAAACGTGATGATACGATGAAAAATAAGGAGTATAATCATTGAGTTCTTCTTTTTCTCTAAATCCCATGAGCACCAATAAATTTAACAGAAACAACTTTGATTAATTATTTTCTTATGAATTTGAACCCGAATTTATTCATCAGTTTGTAAAGTTCACTGACTCAAACTCTGCTCAAAGATAACATGATGTATTTAGGCAATTGGGGTTGAAATTTAGTACTTACTAAAATTTGCCAAGACTGCTTTGAAATGAAGGTGAGTATTTGAAGGTTATATGACGGTGAGTTATTATGATAAGTTGAATTTAAGCAAAATATGAAGACTTAAAATGTTTCTCGAGTTCCGTGCAAGGGGAGTGACTTCCAAACACTCCAATGTGATCCAAAGTTTAGCTATATTTAGT
This sequence comes from Papaver armeniacum, assembly GCA_023531295.1. Taxonomy (NCBI): domain Eukaryota; kingdom Viridiplantae; phylum Streptophyta; class Magnoliopsida; order Ranunculales; family Papaveraceae; genus Papaver; species Papaver armeniacum. The sequence goes on along the minus strand of JAJJWW010009736.1, from coordinate 60,913 downwards.
GAAGAATGACTTATAGAAGTGAAAAGCAAAATTTTTTACTTCCAACTTCTAAAATCGACTTATGCTTTTTTGATGTCCAAAAATCCTTTTAAGTTTTGCAAAAGGTCCCTCATTGAAGACATGAACATATACATACCGTTCACAATCTTTCAAAGGCACGCGTCTTGTATGGATTGAGTTAAGATGGGATCGGCACACCCAAAAATCTTGTATCCCTTTCCGTAAAATAGGAGTCATGGAACTCAGATGGTTTCTGAATTTTTAGAGCTCCTTCCAGAATGGGAATATAATTTTTGAGGAAAAGAATTAGAATAAGACGAGGAAAGGTATAAGACTGGTATTTCTTGAATACGGAAAGGAACTGAGGTTGGTCTGGTGTAATATAAATAGTGTGAATGCCGAGCACAGAAAAAAAAAAAAAAAGTGTGGACATATTATTTGTTTCATTCACCTTGAATCTGCAATTACCCCCTTTAACTACTCCTGCTCTTCTTCTAAGGTAATCCTCTCTCTCTCTCTCCCTGTTGTTATTTGTATGTTTACAACTTAGGGTTCTAATCATAAATTTTGGTTTTCTACAGATATGGCTGCTGCGATAACTAGGATGTTACGCGGAAAGTTAACTTGTCCTCAAAATATCACTTCTCAGGTCTCCAGAATGAAAACCATGCTCATAATTCTAGTTCTATGTATATGGTTGTTCTCGAAATATCACTTATCTTTGATATCATTGTTCTGATCACTAGGTCCGGTCAAAAAGCACCTCTTTTAAAGCAGAGATAGAGAGCTTTTTCGGTAAATTAAGAAAGGGAAAAACTGTATCACAGGAAGAGAAGGTGTGTATCGGTATTTCTACTTGTGTTTGCTTGTTATTATATCATTATATATCTGTAGCCTAGCTAGTCGATCCTAATTTCCTAGGAGACGATCGAAGTAATTACTTGGACGCAGTTTTGTATATTTTGTATTGCGCAATTGCTGCTGCATGTCAATTATTTTTTAATAGATTTGTATGATGGATATGACATGATACTCATGCATTTATTGACTTCTTATTTTATATGGTGATCAGGCAGCTCGTAAAGCACATCTTAAGCAAACCATCTCGGCAAATGCTACTCCGCGCGGCAGCGTGGTGATGCTTTATAAGCTAGCATGTTTTAAACCATTGGATCATGAAAATATCCATTTTTTAGATGGGAACGGAAATTTATTTGGAAAAAAATCCTTTTATCATCTATAAATTTAGATTCAAATCCTTATCTTCCACCTTGCTCTCTGCACCTCTCTATAATCAAAATGTAAACCGTCTTAATGTCCATTAAGTAAAAGAAAACCTATCTACCCTCTCTATGAAAGATATCAACTTTTCCGTTTTTATCATGTTATCTGTTGGTTGAAGTTTGATGAAGGATGATGATCATAAGTTTGGTGGTTGTGGAATCGAAGATGACGATGAAAGAGAGATGCTTGTGGAGGTGGTGGTGGTCTTACTTCATTGCAGTAGTTTGATTTGATGAGTTCTGATAAATTTTGTGGGCTTTCCGAAAATCTTTCAGTACAAATCCAATTAATTAAGAAAAAAGCACAGTTGATCTCCGTAGTTTGTTTGTTAAAATTAACTTTGATATAAGCAATATAATCATAACACAAAACTTGATTAGATTTCCCTCTTTCTTAGATTACCACCCAGTCCCACCACCACCATTGCGCCATTGAATATCAAACTGGGTTTGGTCAATTTGTTTAGAAAATCAAAGTAGAAGCATAAACATTTTCTGCAGAAAACTAAGCTTAGAACATAAAAAAAACCGATCTTTACCATAACCCGTGAGATCTTTTTACATAATACACTATAAATGTTTTATCATTATATTGTTTTAATCGTGTTTTCTTGCTGTTGCTACAGGTGAGGTAGAGAAAAAGAAGACATCGAAAATGGAAGACTAAAGAAATAACAAAAAGCTTGTACCCAGATGATAATATGGGATAAGTTAAGGACTTTGTTTTTTATGTTGACAGCTGTAATCTAATCTCAGAATCAAAAGTACATGATTCGAGAAGATTTGACGATGGACACCCGCTAGCTTATAATTGCGTTGTACGCGACAGCGCGGGAGAGCACGACCCATACCCTTGATATATATACTCTCACCTAGATTTTCGGTTTCGTATATACTACCGCTAGCTGGATCCGTTTCTTGTGTCTATCTTAATCTCTTCGACTAGGTCAAATATATGTATGACCTTCTTTCTAACTTATTCCATCGTAATAACGAAGAGGAATATTTGTATCAAAATATGAAGAGAAACAGCTTTAATATTAGTGATTTTTATGATACGATAGTGTGTGATATACTCAGCAGGCTTCCAGTGAAATCTCTCTTGCGATTCAAAGTAGTATGTAAAACTTGGTTATTCTTGATTGAACAGGATTCATACTTCATACATTTACATCTCTCACGATCAAAATCATGTCTGGGTGATAAAGGTAACAACAATATATCTGTTGGTAGTCTCCTTATAAGTATACCTATGTTGAACCAATTCAATTTCATATTGACTGACATGTATCAAGTTGACCAAGTAGTGAAACATAAATTATCATGCTTTGGTAATTACCTCCGGTACACTTATTTCTTAAAACCCATTGATGGTTTGATTTGTTTCTTATATCATCCTAGAAGCAATCACGAATACCGCTTTCATATTGGTTACGTTTGTATCAGCAATATTATTACCGGGAAACAAACACCATGGATAGAGTTATCCAACCTTGAAAAACGTAAGAGAGCACATATGAAAATAACTAGGCGGCATGTTGGGTTTGGAGTAGATCCTGATACTAAACAATACAAATTGATTTGCATATGTGAGTTAAGTGAAAGAACTCCTGACCCTCTTGCGGAGGAGATAGAGCTTGAGGAATTTTGTGAGGTTTTGGATTTTGGCAGCAATGATTACACATGGAGAAGAATTGATGATGTACCAATGTACAGGGTTTGTGGAGAACCTCTTTATGTTAATGGTTCTATATATTGGAGAACCTGGCGGAATGTTTATTCTACACATTGGAAAAACAAGATGAATATGCCATCGTTGCTGTCTGATGATCTCCATGAAGGCATAGTAGCATTTGATATTAAAAGTGAGAAATTCAGAGTGATAAAAATCCCTGATTATATCGTTTTTCATCCTCAAGTGCACCAAGACTTCTTTGAGAGTTACCCTGATGCTATCATACATCGAAATTTTTATGATTTATTAGAAGTTGATGGACGGATAGCGTTTGTAGATATATGGAGTAACTCTACAGTGAAGTTGTGGATAATTGATGATACAAGTACTAATTGGATTGAAGAGACTATTTCAATGCCATTTGCTGATGATGTTGAGGATGCAGATCACCCACACTGCTATTCATTTGAAACCATTCCAGGGACAGATCAGATAATCTTCACTGATCCCGAAGAACAGATGAACTGGTCATTATCATCAATTTATTATTATGATCGCACAAAAAAGACTATTAAGAAAGTTGACATCACCGGACTAGGGGCCAAATCTTTGTCGATCCCGAAGAGATGCTGTAAAATCACAACATTTGTTGAAAGTCTAATTCCCGCTGGAAGAGCAAACTAAGTTCTAGATTCACCGACCAAGACTTCAGGCGCTTGGTAGGGCTGCCATCAGCACATACGAGCTTACCTTGGCAGAATCAGAAGGTAGTTGAAGATACTAAATTTTACTTCTATCTTAGTAATTTTAGTAGCTGGATATGTCTGCATATTAGTAGAGTGTAATAAGCTAGCAAGTGGCCTGGCAAAGCATGCTAGGAAGTTCAAAGTCTCTGAGTCCAAACTTCATTTCAGACCAAGTGGTAAAAGAGATGTAAAATGTACTTCCAACTTTAAAAAAAATTAATGAAAATTTTCCTTTGAATCAAAAAAGAATTATAGCATCTGTGTGTGGCGGAGCCAGAATTTATACTAAATTAAAGCAAAATTTTGTTAAGGGTAGCAGGAAAACAATATCAGCCTTGGAGGAAAAATTGGGCATGGGAATTTAGGCTTGGAAACCCTACGGGCATGGATAACAAATGCATACCCTTGCTCTATATCGGATCCGCCCCTACCTCCACATCTTCTGCTTTCTTTTACCCAACGATCTTCATGATATATCAATGATTCAATATAATAATAACATAAATAAGAAGACTCGATGACTATACTGAAGCATGTTCGACGAATCAAATCCGAATAAATCACGTCACGAATTAGGGGCGGGTTTTTTTTTTTTTTTTTTTTTTTTTTTGTGTGGCTCTCTTTCCTTTAAAACCACACGAATTAGTAATAAAATAAAGTAAAAACTTTTTAGCTCATGGGAGAGGAGACGTGGAATACTTAAAGAACATGTTATAAACGCTCGCAAGTATGTATGTATGTACAACTGCTGGTCTTGCATGACTTTAACCGCTTCCTTAGCTGCCAGGAAAGCATGCATTTGACTCTCTCCATGACTTAAATTGCTTTCCGGCCCTTAGCTGACAGGGAGTCGATCATGATAATATCGTGACAACTGACAAATGTCCAACAGCTAGGCGCGAGAGCACAATCAAAATCAGGCTTGAACAAAAATGTTCTGTTTATATGGGGACAACTCAGGTTTTTCATGGCAAACCTTCCAGCCTCGACTCTGGCGAGATGGGCTACAGAAGTACTATAGATTTTCTAACTCAAAAGACATGAATTCTATTTGGGTTCGGAGTTTAAATATAATTGTTGTAGTTTGTACTCCCAATTATCTACATTCCAATTGATAAAATCCATTTTTCTGTCAGTATATTCTTTTGCAATTGTACACAGTTGAGAAATGTTAGTATGCTTAAATAAAGTCACTGTATTTATATACTCACATTTCATTGATTTCAAATGAAATTTGTCCTTGTGGCTGACCTAAATGTAACGATGAAATATTTAAGCTGTTGTAAAGCCCATAAACCTCAATAAGCTGTTGTAAAGCCCATAAACCTCAACAGATACTAATTAAAGTTTGAGGAAAAAAGGAAGTCTATATAAAGCTAGAAAAGACTAAACTTAAGAACGGGCCCCCTTTCATAAAGTTTAGAAAAGAGTCCCCAATAAACTTAAGGTAAAGTTTGCCCCCTTGTGACACAATTAAAAACAAAGGCCCGTTGGTAGAGAAATAATTAATTTTATAAAAACTAAATGTAATAATCGTTGTCCAAAGAGAAATAAATTTTATAAAAACAAAATAAGCCTTTAAACCCCCAGATTAATCTTGTGGGACGAATGTGGTCTCGTGAGGGTTTTTAGAATATACCCACAAAATTCAGACGTAAAAAAAAATAAAATTCTTCCATCGGCCCTCAGAAATGGGCTTAAATTGTCAAACCACACGGACTATGCTTCATTTTCATCGTCTGCAGGGGGCGCCTCACCTTGTTCAATGAATATGTGCACCCTATTGACCACATCCGATGTAAACCATGCATCAACCCAAACATTTTCCTGAAAAATACCGCCTGCTTCCCCAACTACATCTTTCCAAGAAACTTCGAGTTTAGCAGCCCCGGTCAAGCCCAACCTACTCAGCTTAATCCCTGTCCTTGTAATACCTGGTACATGTATTGTGACTGTGTGTTCGAAGGTAGCAGGTTCGACACCACCTAGAAGGGTATGCTTAATTTCTTCATACAAAAATCTCACATTGTCGGTACCAGTTAAAATGAGTCTCTTTCCTATGTCTGTACGTGTCAGCCTCTTCTTCAACAAGTGAAAATACTGCGTTGGAGCAAAATTTAGGCCTCCGACAAGATTCTGACTAGGAGTATCATCTAGACCAGGAACAGCAACTCGCAAATCGTAATGTGGAGGATTTACCGGTTCCATTTCCTCATTGCCATCATCTTCACCTTGTTGCCCAGCCTCTTGTTGAACTTGTTGAACATTATAATTTTCAAATTGATTTGCTTGATGTCCAAAAACGTTAACAACGGGAGCAAAAGGATTCACATTATAAAAGGGTGCATTCCCACGTACCTCGTGATAAACTGGATGTTGGGGTACTTGCTGATGCCAAGGTTGCTGATAAGGATTTTGAAACTCATGGTGTTGTGGTGCTGCTGGTTGATGCCAAGGTTGATAAGGCTTTTGAAACTCTTGGTGTTGTGGTGGTACTGGCTGATGCCAAGGGTGCTGGTAAGGATTATGAAATTCTTGGTGTTGCGGTGGTGCTTGCTGATGCCAAGGGTGCTGATAAGGATTATGATATTCTTGGTGTTGCGGTGGTGCTTGCTGATGCCAATGTTGCTGATATGGATTATGAAACTCTTGGTGTTGTTGTGGTGGAAGAGGTTGCGCATTTTCAGGTAATGAATAATCATATATACTTAATGGTTCTTCAACGGGAAGAGGAGCTCTAGGCTGGTGATAATGGACATGCATAGGTTGTGGAGGAAGAGCTCTAGGCTGGTAATTGTAACCAGGAACATTTGCTGGTGGTGGAGGGGCTAGTGGTCGATAGTAATTCAAATCTGGCAACAAATGGTATTGAGGTCTGGGGAAAAAACCTTCTACAACGCTGTCGATATCCGGAACATTGTTCCAATCCATTTGATAATTGAAGTTATGTGGGATCCAATTATTGCCGTTTCCGTCTCCCATTCTCTACTATGCTTTCTATTACTTTAGGTTGCTAAGAAAATGGAAAGAAAGAAAAAGAAATTGTGAAGACAGTAGTATATATACTGCAAAAAAGAATGCATATATCTAAATATAATCTGATACTAGAGACTCTATATACCTTCGACAGAATTGTGAGAAGATCACGAAGTTATGCATTTTGTACTCACGCATGCATAATAAGAATCACACATATTTTAAGGGGAGGAGTCGAATGAGTGAGTGTCCAACATGAATTAGTTGGTTATATATCCAAATACGGCAAAGGACAATTCACAAAAGTGCTACGTACAAAATAATTCATAATTACCAAAATGATGTACTCTAATTAGAAATCTCAAATTTAACAGTCTAATGACCATTCTATATATCCAGAAACTCACCCCCATACTCCTATATAGTTCATCTAAATTCTTGCACATTATTTTCCTCTATGATGATAAGGGGATCCATTAATTTTCAAAAATTAAGGACACAACATACGAAGGGATACATGTACTTATTGAAAATATTTCATATAATAAATAATTCATTATAGTAAAAAAAATCACATAAAATAAAAATCCATAAATACTATTTAGAATATTAAAAAATAGATAGATAACTTGTTCAAGCATCACCCAATCGGTATTGTCCTCATCAAATATCACAATTTTTATCTCTAGCTCCTCAAGTGAAAGATTTCCTACTTCAAGTTCTCCTACATCGTCAAGTGGATCAAATGTATCTCCACTAATATCTCACATTTTACTTTCTCCAATCCTTTTGTAGAAGATTAGTGTGAGCAAACATCAAATTCTTGGCATTTTGGGTTCAATCTTATTTCTTCTAATTGAATGGACAAAATTATATGTGCTTCAATACCTCTCTGAACAACATCAGAGACATAGTTATCTGAAAATCTTTACGGCTATATTTTCGTAACACTGGAACTGAAGCACCATAAAATAACCACCAATTCTTCTTTCTTTATAGTCAACAAGTTATTAAGCTTAGATATTTATATAATTATTCGATACGTTGATGAGTCTATTAATATTATATATATATATATATATATATAGGGACGGTCAATCGATGACCGTCCCAAATAATCCTTTCTAGGGGCAGTTTTAAAAAAATAGCCTGTCCCAAGAAGCCACTTGTATTGCAGTGCATTCATTTTTTATTCTTCTGATTTTTTACTAATCATGGCCCTACTTATGCCAACCCAAGATAAATGTTTCTTTTAAAACCGAAGCAGTCTTAAAAAACCCATTCTCCACTACTGTTTGCTTCAATCATATATGCTTACATATAATGTAATTCACTAAATTATAGAGACTATAAATAGTGAAAAGTAAAGGGTACCTACTATGCCATCAATTTTTTCGTTCGGCAACCTGTATGTATAAAACTTAATACAATTGCAAGTAGATTAATGATCCTTGAAAAACATGTACATAGAATTTGTATCTCTTTCTCTATACAATCAAAAGTCACGACAACAAAGTTCGTGAACCTGATTATTTAAAAGAGTACTTGGACGATCTTACAAATTAATATCCATGGATTAATCTAGTCATATCCAAATAATCAAATCTGAATTCTGCAAAGTATGAAACTTGTTATCTATCTTTCAATATACGAATTCTAAACGAGTCTCATAATCGATCACAATAATATGGACATATCTACTAGAACTGAATACATGCTACTTGTGATATTGCTATTACAAAGATTAAAAAAAAATATACTCCCTCCGTTCCGATTTACTTGACGTTGTAGAGTTTTTCACGGATATTAAGAAATATCAGAGAGAGTAAAATCTTTCCCATAATACCCATATTAATTCATACTTAAAAGTTAAATAACCTAGTTTTGTGTTTCTAGAATATAGGGAAAGTTATCAATCCCAGAGTAATGTACTTGGGATGTACAAGATTAGTATATATCCTCCAAGGGGTATATTTAAAAGTTAGAGTAATTGTTTTTGTGTTGATTACCATGAGAATTAATTCTCTGGTGTGATTCCAAAGCAAGGGTAGATTAGTGAAAATTGGGGAAAAAAACTAAAACTATCATCTAATTTGGAACACAAAAGAAACCCTAAAAAAGCAAGTAAAATGGAACGGAGGGAGTATGAAAAAAGGAAAAACCAAAGATACCAGAAGATCGACGAAGACATTTGGAGAACTTCATCAACACAAGAAGTACGTAGAGACTGAACCATTCTATTTAACTCACATGCATGCATTACCAATCTATCTTCATGAGACTATGTCGTATGACTTTTAGAATATTTAATATTGCAAAGAAAAAATTTAGTTCGAAACAATTTATTGTTCAAGCATTATTTTTATGTCATGTGGATCATCTAAAAATTGCCAAGCAATGAAATTTATATTTACGGAAAATAGCAATGTTTCCAACATCAAAAGAGAGTTTATCATAACTATTGTAATTTGGACTCACGCTAGGTTGGAGAACCACTTCGCAAACCATGGATATCTGATGTTGGAAATATAAGAAGGTTGGAAAACCTAGTTCACAAACCTCAGAGTTCCGATCAGACAGTTCACGAACTACTATACCACAGGAAGTGAAGATCAAGGTGTGTATCACTATTTCTACTTATTTAATTGCTTGTTATATATCATTATATATCTGTAGCCTATCTATTCGATCATAATTTCTAGGAGACGATCGACGTAATTACTTGGACGCAGTTTTGTATATATTTTATATTGCGCGATTGCTCCTACATGTCAATTATGTGTTAATAGATTTGTACGATGAGTATGACATAATACTCATGCATTTATTGTCTTCTTAATTTATTTGGTGATCAGGCAGCTCGTAAAGCACGTCTTAAACAAACCATCTCTGATATTGGGATTCTGGGGTTACCTATATGGTTCTCGATTCATCTCGGCGCACATGTACTAACGAAGGTATTTATACGAAATCTTGTGGTTTTATTTGCTTTGTCGTCTATACTTCGTTTGCCTAATCACTCGCTACTTATCTGGCAGCCCACATTTATTACTGCTACTGCTGATCCGGGTGAAGTAGTTGCCTCCTGGTAGAACCATTCGCTTTTATAAAACATAGAGGGTGGAGGAGATCTAGTTCTGGTGGAAAGAGCTAACTTCTAAATCCTTAAAGTAATGTCCTCGCGTACTTAGTGTGTTGTTCCAGTTATGCATTATCTTCCTTAACAGTCCTGAATTAATATCCTTCCAGAACTTGTTACCTTTCTTTTGGGATTTCTTCTTTGGCAAAAGAAAAACGACTTGGCAAAAGATAATTACAAAGCTCTCTGTCTATCTATATATACGTAGTATTTATTAATTAGATTGTCATTATTTGTGTGTAAATATTGAAACTTGGTATACTAACATATGGTGCCTCGAATTTTATATATTTCAATTTTGACAACTGGGTTGGTTACGTTTTTGCAATCAGCTAATTGATAATTTCTCTTGTTGCTTGTTTAATATTTCATACCTGGTAAGGTGTTTTATTAAGAGTTCTTTTGCATTGGTTTGACTTGTGAATAGAGTTATACCTTCTCTATGAAATACATAATGAGGATGGACATTCATAGCTTATGAAATTTTGTACCACATTGTTCTCCCTTGTAATGTACAATAGAAATTCTATACATTAATGTTGTTGGGACCACCAAAATTTATTAATTAAGCGAGATAAAATAATAATTATTAATTAATATTTTACTAATTTATAGATAAATTTATTATCAAATAATTACTTTCGACATAAAATATTCACTTTTCAAAGCACCCGTCAATCTCCTAGAAGAAAATGCAGTTATACGGTTGTTGACTGATGAACATCGTGAGAACTTATAAAGATGAGGAAGAAGATGATGAAAGTTCTACAATAGAGCTCCTTCGCGAAACGAGGCTATTAGAGAAGCAATCACATTGAATAATTTCTTGTTGAGTTATAAGAAAACAATACCAGAAGTTCTCAAAACTAGAGATGAAATTGAACAATAAGAAAAATTAGAGATCAAATTGATTTCAACAAATAATGAAAGATAATTGAATCAATTCTCAAAAAATCTTCATAAATCATTAATGTACTGAATGTAATATATAATAATAAATTATTAATTTATATTTCACAAGGGGTCTACATGGGTAATCAAAAATATATTATCTTATAATTTTAGCAAATTATTAATCTAGCACCTTATCCACGACTCATGACCGGTTAAAAATATTATTTTAGAGAATTTATTAAATAATCGAGCATTAATTAATGAAATTTCTACCGTAACTACAAGCGAAGACTAGAAAGAGAGCGGAGTAAGTAAAAGGATTCTCAAGTGAGCATTATTTGTAGTGAGCTGTTATATAACACAATATTTCACTGATACTAGTTGTAATTGGAGTTTAGAAATATGTTGCATTAACTTATTATATCTCTTTAGAGGATATAGTTATACAGCTTGCACCTGCATTTCTGGATATTCCATGAGGTGGTAGCTGCTCTTTTAGTATTATGATGTTGTTATTTTGAGCCGTTCATCTTGGTAGTTTGAATCACAATGCTACATGCTCATAAAAGCGGTTTACATTCGGCGAGCAGTTTGGTTTTGCTCTGAAACTTGCAACCTTTCTTATAGTGATAAAGTGTGGAAAGGAGATCAACTGACTATTCTTACTGCATTTGTTACTAACTAGTACTTGACATTTTATTTACAATTGTTGGTTTACCCTTAGTCCAGGTTTAGGCATGTTTGTACTTTATAGTATATATACATACCGACATCGTAGGTACTCAAAATGCCACGAACATATGGGAGACTTAAAGAGTAGTCCTATAGATTGATATCTAGGAAGTCATTGCATTACTAATATGTGGGATATTAGATCACATCTTTTGGTGTTTGACATGCAAAAGTGATGGGGATCGTTAAGGCTGTCAACGGCACTTAACGTAACGGATATTGGCTTTGCCGCTGCCGTTGCCATTAAAATTAGCGGTTAACCGATATCCGTTAAGTTCCGACGGAAATATGAAATTCAAAACCATTATCGTTACGTTGGACTTACCTTAACGTGATAATTTTCCTAAACCATCCGTTAACCCATGAACCCTAAAACTCTGTTCCATCAAGAACCCTAAATTCAATCACCATCACCGATTTCATCCTCTAAAACTTAGCTTCATCTGTAATACCACTCCAAAACCTCAATTCATTCATTACCCATTTCAACTCATCATCCTAGAATGTAAATTTCATCATCAATTCATCCTCTGAGTTCTTCTTACAAACCCTAGCTTCTTCAATTATTCCCCAAACAACCTCCGAACATCAATTAATCAACAACCCTTTCATTCTCTGACTATCAGCATCTCAACTTACTGATCAATTCCAAACAAATTCGAAGATTCCAAACAACTTCGAAGATAAGTCTAAAAACCCTAATTTGATTTCTTCTGATTTCTTTATTTAATCCATAATTTATCTCTTCCCTAATTCACAGCAACATCATCTTAGTCCTTGTTTACATATTTTCGTCCATTGATTTTGCTCGACAATACCTCACTTTCAGTTCACAATCACTCAGAGAAGAATAGAGGAAAGAAACGAGAGGAAAGAAGAAGAATGACAAAGAAGAAAGAATATTATGAACTTATCTTCTTCTTGGTCGACTAGTCACATTATCGGTTAACGGAACTTAGGCTAACGGAAATAGGCCAACCGTTGCCGTTACGGTAGGATGAAATTATCCGCTACGTTATCGGTTACGGTTAAACGGTTACCGGTATAACGGAACTAAACCTAACGGCAACCGGGTAATCGGATTCGGCTAACGGTTAACGGTTTTCCATTGACAGGCCTAGGGATCGTCAAACCACTTGAGGTTGAGTTGACGTTTTCACGTGTCAAGAATATAATAGTTCAGTTTCATTATGCAAAAGAGTAGTAGATTTAGTGTGATTGAATGAATAAATGATTATGAACATGAAAATGAAATGATGATGATCATGGGAATAATCTCTGTAAATTGTATTGAATAAAAGATAATCAAAATTAATTGTCTGTTACAAAACAAACACAACTATTTGAGCAAGTGATTACAGCTAACGTATACCAAGTGACAGCCAATCACTGTTATCTTACACTAACATAAAGACCAATAAAAACATGATAATACATGGTGACGTAAACTCGTGTAGACATACAAAAACACCCACCCACCCACCTCAAACTGATGGAGACATACAAAAGCTGAATCTTCAGTTTGTTTCTAAGCAGAGCAAACCTTGGTCTTGACAAACCCTTGGTGAAGATGTCAGCAACTTGATCAATAGTTGAGATATTAAAGATCTGAAAATATGTGGACTGAACTAGTTCACGAACAAAATTATAATCCACATATAGATGCTTCATGCGTGTGTGAAAGACATGATTAGAAGAATAAGAGATGGCATTGATATTGTCACATAGAAGATAATGTACAGTTGGTAAAAAAAAATGCATTGAAAACGAAGGATACACCAAACTTTTTCATTCAACAACCTATATAGACAAAACATAACACAATAGCAAGTAGACCAACTGAATTTTTCTTGACAATATGTATATAGAGTCTATATCTCAACCTATACTCAAGTAGTATGTGTATAGACACAGGGTCCGTGAACCTCATTGTTAAGCAGAGTACTTGGACGATCTCAAAAATCAATATCCAAAATCAATCTAGTCGTATCCAAATAGTAATCCAATCGAAATTATGCCAAGTGATTAAACTTGTTATCTATCTTTTAAGATACGAATTCTACAAGAAACAAGTCTCGTAATCGATTACAATTAAGTAAACATATCTACTTAGATTGAATACATACAAACCTGTGTAGATCCTATTATAAAGATAAACGAAATAGTGCGAAAAAGGAAGAGAAAAAAAAACACGATATTAGAAATTTTGTTAACGAAGAAATCGAAATAGCAAAAAAGAAAAGAAAATCGGGACCTTGTCCAGATTTGAAGACTATATTATATTAAGTTGCTACATACACTAGCATACTATCAAACTTCGCACTGAAATGTAGTTGAGATGGAACCCGCCCTCCAAGCGATTCAGTTACAGTCGCGCTCCTTACGTCTCTTGAACCTCACAAGGCTCTACGCAATTGATTTCCTTAGCGTTACATCCTAAAAATTACTTCACACTAGTGGACAAATAGAAGTTCAGTGACCGTCAGGGCAAGTCATAGATATCGGCTAAATGACATGTTTTAACAGTCGCGGAAATGGTGGTTGTTTGAGTGTATTTTTCATCTATGACGTGACTCTGCGGGTCGCGCAGAATAACCTATATCTACGAATGATTGTGACGGTCAAAAGGTAAAGACTGATTGTGGTCGGTCGTAGATATACATTTAAATACCAATCTGCCTCTAACATATAAGCCTATTTGATTTCTGTTTAGATCAAAAATCAAGTTGAGGAAATCTATTTGCAATAGAAAAAGTTACCAAACCTCACAAATCCGGAACTTATGACTCCCAAAGAGCAACCTAGATTCTTAAGTACCTCTCAAGAAGAATCTTCAAAAGATCAATTAAGATCAATTTTCAGATATCTATCTTGAGGAATCACAAAGTCTGAGACGAGTAGAACTTTGCGATTACTATTTATCTTGCATGAAAGAGATTACAAAAACCTTGATAACAGAAAACCAAGATCAGGATACACGAACTATCAAGGTAAAGATAGTCGGACCTGGCTTCACGAATCCTTAGGGGAAACTTAGGTCAATAGACGAAGACTCTCTAGAATCAACTTGGACACAAAGTGTCAGGTATTGATTTTCCCAATTGAAAGAGCATTTCTATTTATAGTTTTTCCAAGACCAGGGGTTTCTTAGAATTTAAGCTAAGATAACTTGAGAATCAAGCAAACTCTATTTTTGAAAAATATAATAAAAGAATATACACTTTGGTCCGGTTACAAAACCGTGAATAATAAATGTTCGGTTTGGCAACTTAGTCAAAGACCTAAAAATAATTTAATATTCATTTAAATACCTAAGAGTTTAATCATGATGCATACACATAAATGTTTAAGTGATCAATGAAGTCTTAGTAGTTTTTATGAGAGTTCTAGCAATGCTAAACATATTAAAAATAAGTCTTTGAGCATTTACTAAAATGTAAATTGGGACAGTTATTAAGACGGTTCGTGAACCGCACGACTTGTTATGAGTCATGGTGCAATGTTTTGTGAACCGAGTTTGCAAACCCTACTGGACTACCAAACTCAGTTGAAAACGGTTCGTGAACCGGTTCCCCAACTGCTGGCCTATTATACTACCATTAAAATTCAGCTCACCACGGTTCGTGAACTGTACCCAACTGAGATTGCGGTTTGCGAATTGGTTCACCAAGATTCCTGTATTTATGAAACTCATATATCAATGGTTTGCGAAATGGTTCACCAACCTACCATGAGTAGAAATATCGGTGAGTTCACTATTTCTCTCTTTTGATGTTTGAAATATTCCCAAGTGAAAAAATCATTCGCAAGGGAAATTTTCAATTGATCCACAAATTAATTCATAAAACTAATATTGTTAAGGACCGTTGAACATCTTTGCTAAATCATATTTCGATATTTTTTCACAAGACAAGCTTGACTCAAAACTTCTTCTTTGTAAATCTACTAAAAGACATACGACGTAGTCTCAATAGATAGAATGGTAAGATAGTGAGTAAAATAAAATGGTCCAGTCTTCACATACTTGATATAGAAGTTCTCCAAATGTCTTCGTCGATCTTCAATCTTCAAGGGTGAGGTCTTATACTCAACTACAATTTATAACCTAGTCCGAGACTTGACTTTGTAGACTAGAAATCAAGATATAGTTTTGATCAAATACTATTGAAAACAAGATTGAGATACCAAAAAATTATGGGTTCAACCGATAAATGCTCTAACAATCTCCCCATTTAATTGTCAGTTTTAGTGACAAAGTATTCAATACATATGGATTCAAAAATAAATAAACTTTCTGGTTCAATCCAATATGCTTGATTTCCTTGGTTCTTCAACACACGTCTTGAATCTTTCGTACTTCAAGTTCTTCTAATGTTCTACATGATTTCGTTCAGTACTTTGTTGTTGAAGATACATAGCAATAACGACTTCTGAGAAAACTCAAAAAGAGCTTTGATAAACCGAGATAATCACTCTAATCATTGGTTGTCATACATAAACATAGTATTGTTACCTTCCTCAAAATTCAATTGCACCATAATTTTGAAGCAATACTACGGTGATATGTTCTCCCCTTTAGTCAATACATACTACTTTTGAAATATAGGTAAAACCTATAGACAATAATTTACTCCCCCTTACATGATGCTCCCTAAACCCAAATATATTCAATATAGTAAGATACTACTTAATAGTTCTCCCCTTTTTTTGTAAACAAAATGGGCAAAGGCGAAATGTCGGGATAATCATGAATTAATCAAAAGATTTTCAAGACTATAAAACACATACCCAACATTTAGTTTAGATGATTTCATCAATAAATCTCGGTTTGTGTCAAGGAAACATAAGGCACAAGCCTACAATTACACATCCCCTCCCCCAACAAAGAAATTACCTTTAAACACAAGTTCAAAATAACTCCCCCACCACCACCACCACCACCACCACCACACCCCACCCCACCCCCCATTAAATATCATTCCAGGAAGAACAACATGACCAACCTTACTCTAATCACAAGAGAATGATCTTCTTTATTCGCCAGTTACGAAGAAAACAAATTTGTATCCAATATTTTCTCCCTTCTCACCAGTTACGAACAAAGAAGTTAAAAATAGCGATCTTAATGTTAGAGGCACTAAGATACAAGATAGTAGTGAGAAAAATCATCAAAAATAATTATTCTCTATACCAGTTACGAACAAGATAAGAATTAGTGTGATATAACTCAACATAAGAATTATAACTTCTCTAGCTATGTACGAACATAGAGATTAAAGTTCACCATTTATGCCCTTGCGGTGATACAATCAAGGAATTAAATGGATCCCTAAACAACATTTTAGTGAATCATGTAGCATTTTATTACAAAGGTGTAATTGGGGAGATATCTAAACTGCAATTCTCAAAATAGTTTACTCCTATTTTACAAGAATCAAAGAGATTAACCTATGAGAGAATATGAGATATATGTTCTAATCACCAAAGAATGATAGCAAAGAGCAATTCTCACCATATAAGAAATAGAGATATATAATCCATGAAGATTAGGTATTACAAGTCATCTTCCAAAATAAAATTTAATTAAATAAATTTTAAATGTGCAAGATGATAATATTTGGAATAGATAATGTAACACATAAAAAGTATTACAAAAACTAGTTGATAGACACATTTTTGTGTCTAATTTGATCTCAATACTTTATATTGATGGCACTCGATTTTGTATTTATTATGTTTTTTATGTGTGTGTAGGTATTTTTGGGGAATAAACATTTTTGGAAAATTCGGCTCGAAAAAGTGTTAAAGGCACCCTGGAGGACACGTGTTATTCGGACTCTCAATGTAGGATAAGGGGCACATCAATTACTAAGGGGCACCCACAGGATATTCACACCCAAGCAGCTGGATAAGGGGCAACCTCATCATCTTCATTCAAAAAATCAGTTTTGGCGGGAATTTTTTGGGTCTTCTCTGGCAGAATTTAAAGTTGGATTTTTGGGTGTCTCGAGAGAGATTCAATCGCTGCAACTCTCTATGGCGACTTGATTGGGCCTAACAGGCTTGGTTTGGGTCTTTGGCTCGACTAAAATTGGCTAGTTAACTCGCGAGGAAGAAAACAGGGAACGTATAGTTGGTTGAGAAGTCACGGGATTCTCTGAGTTGTGTTGTGTGGATATATATGCCTTAGACTAGTTGGAATCAGTCTTAACAGAGTTTTACTCCAACTGGGAGTGTGTCAACACTAGGAAACGCGTGAAGGGTCAAATCAGGGAAGAAAATATTCCCAAAAATATTTTCTTTAAACCCGAGTAAAGGAGGATTATTCTGGATTAATTACCGAGATATGGAGTTGCTGTTGGGTATAAAAGAGATACTAAGGAGACATACTAGGGATATGGAGAGTTTGGGGCGAGTTTGGAACATCACAGAGAAGAGAAAATCAAGTTGCAGAGAGAAGTTTCTGCTGCTGCAGAACTGAAGAACACGAAGAATAGACGGCCAAAGACCGTCGTTCTTCAACAGTGTCAACGACTCGCGTTTGTGGGTCGTAGATTGGAGGCATACTTAAAGAAACAGTGACAGTGACAATTACCATTTATCGTACACTGTAACAGTAGTTTGTAACGCTTCTCATGCGTTGCAAATTCCTGGTTTATTTGATATCTCTCCTTTTCATCATTTGTAAGCATCTTTGAGCAATAAAATCATATTTTGAGCGTGTTTCCAACATGATGAGCTAGACCCCATTACTGGGACGACGGAGGAAGACGAATTTCATACATGGGTAAAATTATTTAATTCTTTTTTAAGACTTTTGCATTAATTTTAATTGAAATATGATTTGAATTAATTGGTTGTCATTTAATTTGATGATGTATGCTTAGCTTAAATGTTTTGATACATCATGCTTAGGATTTACAACCAATCTTTTGAGAATCTATCTTGGCAAAAATAAGAGTCCATGTTTTTATTTGTTGAGCGATAATTGTTAAAAGAATTAATATTTGAACCTTTTGTTATGAGTTTGGCCGAATCCTGAGTCCCAACACATCTCTTCATCCTGTGACAATATTTGTATATATTTTTCTTTTATTCTCTTTTATTAATTCTAAAAATCAATCTCACCAAGTCCGAGTGAACGACAACCCTATTTATTACTACAACATCATTGAAAATATCCATCAATTTTTGGCGCCGCCGACGCGGACTTGTGTATAGATTTGTTTTTAGGTTTTATTATTATTATTATTATTATTATTTATTATTATTATTTTTGTTCTTTTTTACGCGTTTTGGTATTTCTGTTTGCTTTCAGATTTGGAGTGGAGCGAAAGAAAAAGAGAAAGTGCTGAAAAGAAAAGCAAAGCCAAAATAGGAAAGAAAAGAGAGATCCGAACGGAGTAAAGAAGAAAATTTTGTATATAGTGTAATTATTTTTTATTTTTTATTTTTTTTTAGAAACTGTAATTAGGTAATTATTTTTGTAATTTTTATTTTTGGACTTTTTAATTTTTGGACTTTTGGACATTTTTTTAAAACCCTAAGGAAGGGTTATTTAAATATAAACTGCACAGGGAAAGACGACGATTATGATATCGTCTCGGCCCCTCGGGTTCGTACATGTCATAGGAGTCGTGGCCCGAGTCGACTTCAACGGTTCATCCCCCGTCTGGAACGGGAGGTAAGAATTCTAAACACCCGCGAATCCCCTGCCAGCGGGTTTACTGGTGATTTTGTATGCATATATTTGAGGTCTTGAATACGGCTGTTTTAAATTTCCTAGTAAAGGGCAAGGACTGGCCATACAAGATAAGGGTTCGGATTTCATCATCGTACTCTTCTTGCCCGCCTTAGGAAAACGATACCAAACGCGAACCTAAGCTTAAAATACTGACTAGAACGAGACCGATAGGGTAACGAGCTTAATGCGTGATGGTTACTCTTTAAGCATACTTCGAAGTTCATGATGGTTTCTGTGAGTTGAATGCGTGACTGCGCCGCCTTGTAATGCGGTGAGGCCTTGGGTATCAAAGCTCCACGCAGCTTCCCTCGCCTCTATTCAACTTACTTAAACTCGGATTGATTCCAGTGGGGTTTGCTCGTCAGATTGTAATGAATTCCCTTTCGAAGGATTAGAAGCTGGTCTAGAAACAATCTAAGTGGAGCCATCATGCTTTTTGTTTGCTAGAAATCAGTAGGTTTGTTTTGGTCGAGTCAGCCTTGTTTGTGTTTTTGTAGAATTCCCTTGCAGTTAGGATGTCAAATTGGTATCATAATAGCCATCACAATGAATATGAATATCCAACTGAACATTATGGACATCACTCTTTTTATGACCATAGTGTGAATAGTGGTTGGGAACGCCAACCTTTGGAAGGTTATGGGTCATACCATGGTGAGCCCAATTACTATCCACATGTGCATCGGTCATTCGAGCAAGAAGATTATAGTAATAGTTCTTCGTCTCTAGAGGATACAATCAAACTTTTGAAAAGTAGTCCTTATTATGATCCTTCTGTTCCTCTTCCTTCTCTAGAAGAGTCCCTCGGGGTTTAGCTGAGTCGACACAAAGTTAGTTTGAATCAACATGTAAGTTAGCCGAGGTAAATAACGTAGTTATGGACGAAAGGACTGCAACAACGACTGAATCTTTAGAAGATATCCTCAATAAATTAACTCAAAACTTAGATCCAACACTAAGGGAACTTTCTTTGGAGGAGACCCTTGAGAGGATAGCTGAGTCGACACGTAGACTTGAGTTAGAGACGAATGAATGTATTGCTCGAAATAACTTGAATTTCCAATATAGTGTATCCAATAATACATTTGAGAATGAAGATAGTTATTCACATAATCAAGATGATGAGGTTAGAATTGGTAACACTACTTGTTTAGATGAGGTTCAACCATTTTCATGTTATTATAATAATGATTATGATGAGGATAGTGTTGATGAAGAATTTGAAATAAATAGGCATAGTGATCAGGAATTTGCTACTCCAATTGAGCTTTATAATAATAGAGTTATTTCTTGTTCAGATCCTAATAATTTTAACAATTATTCACCTATTCAAAAGGACGAGGATTTGACTAGAGATACTGTTTTAGACGATGTAGTATTTCCTGTTTACGAAGTCGATAATGGTTTAGAGGAACGGGTTTATCCTGAGAATATTATTTTAGAGTCCAAGGATTTAGATACAACAGTCTTAGACGAAGAAGATGAACTCGTAGAGCTTTTAAATATGAGTGAGGATGCATCACCTGAGTATAACCTAGAAGAAGCAATTGACCATTTTCAGGATTCCGATGATCTAGAAATTAGGGAAATTGTAGCTAGTTTATCTAGAGACACCCAAAACTCTAAGTTTGGGGGTGATTATCACTCTCCTTGTGCCTTACCTTTAGCTCTTACAGAGATCCCTCACTTGGGACTTGACATATGTGCCTCAACCATTTTACAAGATTATCTTCATACACGTTTTCCTGAACCTAGTCGTCTCCATAAAGAAGTTCAGTTGTTAGAAACCCATCCTCTGGTTGATGTGGTTAACCCAGGCTATGATACCACGATTGACTTTGTTTTCCCACCAAAAACCTTCCTTCCAATTGTGGGAACGTATAAGTTTCAGATGTGTCAATTATTAAGTTTTGAGACTAAACCTAATTACTTTAGGATATTAGGGTCGACACATTTGTTTAAGGAAGACCACCACTCTCTTTGTGGTCAGCTGTGTGAGTCAAATCTGATTGACTTAGAGGATCCCCAATTATTCAGGTTATTGTTATGTGCGTCTAAGTTCCTACTTGAGTATTTCCAGACTCTACAACCTGATCTTAAGAATTCTTCTTTTGAGGAAGTCCAGCCCATGAAAACATTTTATTTAGACCCGTTCATAGAGCCTGAACCTGAGCCACAACTAGATATAGTTGTCTTAAACAAAAAGTTGAATAAGGGTATGTTCGATATCTTCATGGTTTATTGCAATTTTCTCTTCTTTTTGGGTAATACTTTTTGATCCGGATGACCCACGCTTATTCCGTTCTTGTTATATGATTCTTCGAGGTGACTAGTTCTTTCTTAGTCCTGGCTGAAGACTTTAAACTTAGCACTTCTTGGGAGGTAACCCATGCTCATGCAACACGGTAATATCTTTCCTTACTCTTCTCTTCAAGTGGTAAAAGTTTCTCATTGTTCATGCTTTTAATTTCATCTTTAGAACATTGAGGAAAATGTTAGATTTAAGTTTGGGGGTATGGGAGAAACTTTTTAGTTGCAATAAATAAACTCCGAGAGACTAGAAATTTATGCTTATTAAGGTTGGCACTAACTAATCTAAGTGGATGGGAACATCTTGGTTGTAGGAGTTGAGGAACCAATCGATTAGATGGAAACGTCTAGAAGAGTCTATTCATAAAAGCACCACGAGCTCGGGTGTTAGAAAAGAAAACATGATAGTTTCGCCATATCCTCGTGATGGAAACATCGAAATAATCCCGATCACTTCTTTTATTTTTCTCTTTACCATTGCTAGGGTGAAATAGAGTGACCGAGATCCAAAAAAAAAAAAAATTGAGACCAGACCACTAGACCAACCTAATAAATACAATAAAGTCGATCACCGGTACCCTTGTATATGCCAGTGAGTTGACCTAGAGTTAGGATTATCGACCACCGGTTCCCTTGTATATGCCAGTGTGTTGATATTAGTCCAGACCAGTATCTCAATCCATTAGGATAGGTTCACCTTAGTCAACATCTATGTTTTTCTCTACATCCATTTTCTTAATCTTTCCATGTGATTGGTTGACTCCGGTTTATGATGTCTAGAAACTATCTGAGTAGAGCTCTGTCACATTATATGAATTTTAGTATGCTTGAGTGCAAACTCGTGTACAGCAATTGGAATTTCGCATCAGGGTACTTCCTCCTATACTCAATGATTGTATGCCAACCAAGGAGATTCTTTAGTGCCTTCCAAGGTTCTGCGTAAATAGCTAGGGTCGGGAGTAAAGGTTTTGTGGGTACACCTCTGGTAAACCCTCCGGAGACAACACTCCGCCACTAGGGCCACCTAGGGGTTCAAATGATTTTTATTTTCTAGAATAAATTTGCTCGAGGACTAGCAAATAATAAGTTTGGGGTATTTGATAGACACATTTTTGTGTCTAATTTGATCTCAATACTTTATATTGATGGCACTCGATTTTGTATTTATTATGTTTTTATGTGTGTGTAGGTATTTTTGGGGAATAAACATTTTTGGAAAATTCTACTCAAAAAGTGTTAAAGGCACCCCGGAGGACACGTGTTATTCGGACTCTCAATGTAGGATAAGGGGCACCTCAATTACTAAGGGGCACCCACAAGATATTCGCACCCAAGCAGCTGGATAAGGGGCAACCTCATCATCTTCATTCAAAAAATCAGTTTTGGCGGGAATTTTTTGGGTCTTCTCTGGCAGAATTTAAAGTTGAATTTTTGGGTGTCTCGAGAGAGATTCAATCGCTGCAACTCTCTGTGGCGACTTGATTGGGCCTAACAGGCTTGGTTTGGGTCTTTGGCTCGACTAAAATTGGCTAGTTAACTCGCGAGGAAGAAAACAGGGAACGTATAGTTGGTTGAGAAGTCACGGGATTCTCTGAGTTGTGTTGTGTGGATATATATGCCTTAGACGAGTTGAATCAGTCTTAACAGAGTTTTACTCCAACTAGGAGTGTGTCAACACCAGGAAACGCGTGAAGGGTCAAATCAGGGAAGAAAATATTCCCAAAAATATTTTCTTTAAACCCGAGTAAAGGAGGATTATTCTGGATTAATTACCGAGATATGGAGTTGCTGTTGGGTATAAAAGAGATACTGA
The DNA here is from genome assembly GCA_023531295.1 of Papaver armeniacum. Taxonomy (NCBI): domain Eukaryota; kingdom Viridiplantae; phylum Streptophyta; class Magnoliopsida; order Ranunculales; family Papaveraceae; genus Papaver; species Papaver armeniacum. Next base: position 37,601 of record JAJJWW010009736.1, on the reverse strand, counting down.
GGAGACATACCAGGGATATGGAGAGTTTGGGGCGAGTTTGGAACATCACAGAGAAGAGAAAATCAAGTTGCAGAGAGAAGTTTCTGTTGCTGCAAAACTGAAGAACACGAAGAACAGACGGCCAAAGACCGTCGTTCTTCAACAGTGTCAACGACTCGCGTTTGTGGGTCGTAGATTAGAGGCAGACTTAAAGAAACAGTGACAGTGACAATTACCATTTATCGTACACTGTAACAGTAGTTTGTAATGCTTCTCATGCGTTGCAAATTCCTGGTTTATTTGATATCTCTCCTTTTCATCATTTGTAAGCGTCTTTGAGCAATAAAATCATATTTTGAGCGTGTTTCCAACATGATGAGCTAGACCCCATTACTGGGACGACGGAGGAAGACGAATTTCATACATGGGTAAAATTATTTAATTCTTTTTTAAGACTTTTGCATTAATTTTAATTGAAATATGATTTGAATTAATTGGTTGTCATTTAATTTGATGATGTATGCTTAGCTTAAATGTTTTGATACATCATGCTTAGGATTTACAACCAATCTTTTGAGAATCTATCTTGGCAAAAATAAGAGTCCATGTTTTTATTTGTTGAGCGATAATTGTTAAAAGAATTAATATTTGAACCTTTTGTTATGAGTTTGGCCGAATCCTGAGTCCCAACACATCTCTTCATCCTGTGACAATATTTGTATATATTTTTCTTTTATTCTCTTTTATTAATTCTAAAAATCAATCTCACCAAGTCCGAGTGAACGACAACCCTATTTATTACTACAACATCATTGAAAATATCCATCACTAGTGTTCCTCCTTAAACGATAAGAACAAAATTCCTACTAGGATTTAACAAGTAAAAAAGAAAAGAAGAAAAACATCTAACTTGATACCGGTAGAGCCATCATTATTTTTGAGATCTTTGAGTTTATCATCAACATCATCCACGAACCCAAAAAGATTTTGTAGGTAATCCATTACCACAAACAGTTATGTTGAACAACATGAGTGTATCATTGTCTCCATGAAGTCTTACTTACATGATAAAAAGGCATTCAAGGTATGCCTTTTTTTTTATTCTCTATGGACTTACTTTGTCTTGTTGCGGATTTTAGTGAGCTTCTTCGTGGATGCGCATGAGAAATTAGAGGATTACTCAGATATTAAGGTTGGTTTACTACTTCAATTTGGATATAGCTTCTTCGTTTTTTATAGTATTAAAACTTATTATTTTCTTCTAATCAACTTTTTTTTTGTGACTAATAAGTTGCACTTTCAGACTAAGTGGAAGAAATGGTTAAGATAAATTGAATGACATACTTTCAAGAATGCCGCGCATGATAAATTGCTTTGTGGGGAAAACTGTAAAAAGGACTTAGTTTTAAGTGTCGCTTCATATATTTCGAGCTTTACCTTTAATTCTGAGACAATAAATAGACAGAATGAGGGCAGGTGAAAGCATATGTAGTAGATGATTTTTTCAACCCTCGGTTACATTGTAAATTTCCTCTACTTAATAATTCCACAACTTTTTGGTGCTTTAAATGTGTTATCATGTTTATCTATTGCACATCTCTGCAAAGCCTTTGATTCAGTCCCCATGTTTGTTTCTGCATGAAGTCTAGTATCTTTTTATAGATTGGCAGTGACCGTCAGTGTTATTAATCTCTACGGGGAATAACTCTGAGATTCCAAATGAATGAAAGTATTTGGACATCCAAGCTAGACTTTATTTTCATTGGTGTTGTAAGTATGCAAATTTTATGAACTAACCTTACATGATCGATCCAACATTAAAATAAAAAATAAAAAATTGAAGTCTACTGGCGTAACAGTAAAATTATGTTCTTTGTTATGCATTAGTTGTTTATTTTTACTTCATGTTTCCAGCAATTAGAGTTTGTCGGTTTTGAGCTTGTGTTATATGCAAAAACAAAAAGACAGTTACTTTGAATGTACATTATCTCTATTTTCTTGTCTCCTATTAATGTTTCATATTAATGCTCTAACAGTTTTCACTGCGTATGTCTAATATTTACCTTAACATAAATATCATCTTCATATTCTAAAGCAGCTACCTATAATTGTGTCTTTGCAAGGTAAAAACCTGCATTGTTAGAAAAGTTAAACGACCCTGGGGTGAGAAAGTTTGTAGAAAAACTCATTGCTAATATGCTTCCGATGAAGAAACTGATTTCAGAATACCTAAAATGGAATCAAGGATATTTTCTGATTTTTAATATGTTCTAAGCACAATAGTTATTCACATCAGATAGTTTTTGTGTTGATTTGAATTTTTGACTCACGCTGATGATATAATTTGTGGTTGTGTAATGCGTACATACATAGAACATAAGAAATATCTCAAATAACTTAAATTACTAAGGCAAGCGGGATAATGCTGCCCGAATATCGTGGATGTATTGACTCCAGAAATGATTTAAGTATGTATTATTCTCCGAGCACCACCTCGATCTCAGGATGCTTATCATGTAAAAGCATTGGAAAGACATGGTAGTAAGCCAATACTCTAATCTTTCCAAAGATTTTCTATCAAATTCGCTCTATAAATTATAATTTATAAACTACATTTTTCTGTCTATTGCAGTCACCAGAGAAGTTCCTTGTTTAAGAAAAGATGGATGGCAACGATTATGATTCTATTGGTCGGTGTTATGTTCGTTGCTCAGTATATCATCATTCACCGGCTAGTTTACCAAACCAACTTAAGTTTTAATAGCGAGGGAAATTTATTAGCTTTATCTTTTTTAAACACTTTTCTTTTTCTTTTTTTAGGGGAAAATAAATTTGGCAGGCCCAACCAGATTTTTCAACTTTAAAAATAAGATCTTATGTAGATTACAAAATTAAACCATTAATTGTTCTTTAGTTTTGCTGCAAAGTTGTAAAACAAAGCGCAGGTATGATTAAAATTTAATAAATAGTAAATAAAAAATAAAATGCGGAGTACATGTAACAATTTTCCTTCTTAGTTGTGCGGTATGTTATTGGGGTTCCATATACACAAGCACAAATTATTGCATATAACATTATCCGCGACGGAGTTTAAAGAAAAATACAAGCAAAGAAGATCGGATTTACATCATGCATTCTATATAGCAAATGCAATCATAAATAGATAATGCTTCAAAACAAAAATAAGAAAAAAATGTAGTCCCTTTCAACAGTGTGGCTTGAGTAATCCGAGCGGAAAAGTTGATGACAACCGATTATTGGAACAGATCGCTAATGATATCATTTACTAGTATAAAGATTGCAAGCCAACCATAAGTGTCGTGAAATGCTTCAAAAAATGTGTCGTGAATTTGGAATCACCGGAACGGGTGCCGTTAATTAAAATCCCCTTGATTTCCTCAGTCCAGTAAATTCGAAGGAAATAAATAAATAAGATGAGAAAGTTCAGATGTAGTGAAATAGGTAAGTACACGTGGATGTCAAAGATCTAAATCTTGATCGTCCATTGTATCTATAAATAAGATGGAAATATGACCAATACTAACTAGTCTCTCTTATTCTAAGACAGAAGAATAACAACATTCTCTCCTCCCGCTTTTTCTTTTCTCATATTCATCGAAATAAGATTTGATCCAAAGATGATCGTGCATCCTCTTATCGTGTTTTAATTTTCTTATCGTAAACCCTATGGGTTTAATATAGTATTATTCGGTGATGATAAACCTAGGGAGGATCTGTAATCCTTTCTCGATTATCATCGAGACTTTGATCATCATCCAACACTCTCTTTTTTATAAATAGGAGGAATGATTACTACGCACTTCTATTCCTTATACTCCTCTTATATATAAGTCCAATTTCTTCACATTTGAAAAGACGAGGGTACCCAAATACACCACAATCTTTTTGTTTCAACCTATAAGTCCTCTTACCAAGTGTGATCGACTATATATGGACAAAGTCGAGATAATACAACAACTTCGGTATTCACACTTTGTGTGATCGTCTATGGATATGAGATCGAGACAATACGACATCCAAAGTGTGATAATTGATAATAGGTTCGGACTTAACCAAACTTTGTAGGTACACTATCAAGTATATTGGAGTTAACGTAAAGTGTAATTTACTTTAAATTATATAAACAAATATAATTGCGGAAAACAAAAGTAAATCACATAACAAGATTTTGTTAACGAGGAAACTGCAAATGCAAATGCAAAAAAAAAAAAAAAAAAAAAAATGTTACCTAGTCCAGAATTAAATACTCTCAGAATTAAACCGCTATACAAAATCTAACACCAACTTCATATAGTTGAGACCAAGAAACTACCCCTAGTTCACTTAGTTTCCTCAATATCCCTGCACTTCCGACTTCGACGAGTCATGCACTTGTATAATTCCTTTTGATCGTATTCCAAACAGCAAAGGAACAATGGATCTATTTGGTAACAACTCTATTGATTTTTTAATTAAAGATATATTAAGTCATACGCAAAGGCTCTTCCGTTTAATCTAATAAACTCCTTTGCCTGGTTAGATCAATCTATCCAATAACTACCAAAGTAGTCAAATTTAGATTCACAATCAATCAGTATAGATGTCAAAGAGAAACTATAAAGTGATGCCAATCTCACGCAACTAATCAATCGAATAAATCCGATGATAGTTGGATCCCAGCCGATCAAGGTTTGTGCACACACAAAGATACGAAAACTAATAAGAAATATTCTTTGTCTTCAAATCTTCTTTAATTTCAATAATACCTTCACAACACCACTTGAAGCTCTTGTGAATTATTCACCTCATGTATATCATGGTCCTCTATCAAACCTTGCAACCATTCTTCATCCGTTTCTGCCTTAACCAAAGTATCGACATAAACATCATCATTATAATCATATGCAAGCTCAATTGGGTCTTCCACAATATTGGTCATACCGGTCACATTCTCAACATACTCCTCTTTGTTGTAAGGCACATACTCTTTTGCGGATCCAAATTTTATTATAAGAAACTTTTCTAGAACACTCGAAATGCATCATCCTCAAGCTCCACCCTTTGAATAGGCTCTTGATCATTATTAAGATCAATGCTCGAGTAATCTACACAAGTGTCGACATATTCCTCTTCGTCTTCATCTTGATCCCAAAAAGACTCCTCGGAGATGTCACCATGAGTTGTTTCAAGCAATATATCATAATCACCGTCACTATCATAGTCAACATAAGATTGGTCCTCGTTGAATTTAGTGTTGCTAATATCTAACTCATCCTTTTGAATAGGTGAATGATCATTATTAAGATCAAGAGTTGAGTTAACTACACAATTATCAACGAAAGTGCCCAAGGATTGGCCTTTTTCAACATTAGCATCAATCAAATATTCATCACAAACCATATGCACATTAGAATTATCCATATCTTCCTTGCATTGATCAATGCCTCTTTGCAAGCTAGCAATACCTTCGCGAAGTTCTTGGAGTTGCTCGTTTGCAGTCTCTTTAGCTTTTTGAAATTCCTCTTGTAAAAAGTTGGAAACTTGATCTATAAAGTTAGAGACTTTTTGTTCACGAGCATAAGAATCCTCCCATCCTTGTGGTTGTTCACACACATACCCGCCATAAGGTTGTTGAGGAAAACCATAAGGTTCCATGGAATATTGGTCATAACCAATGAATTGGTTTTGATTATACCCCTGGAATTGGTAGTTATCATATTGTTGAGGTTGTTGAAAACCGTATCCATCCATGTAGTATGCTCCTTCCATGAGAAACAAGCACCTGAAATAAAATTCTCAAAACTATGTTAAAACCAGAAAATAAAAACTAAAAACAAAACAAAAAATAAGAAACCACAACCAAGTGACAAACCGCTGCCTCCCCGGCAACGGCGCCAAAATTTGACCGCTGTCGGAGGCGTCAAAAATAAATTACACTTTCTTACTACTCAAAATATAAATATAGCAAGGGCAAGAAAGGATCGTTCCCACAGAGAGGTCTAGGTTGTCAAATTGTTTTGGTATCTTATAAGTAGCATGGGGGATTTTCTGGTTGTGTAACTAAAAATACACAAAAAGTAAACACGCAAATCAAGGATGAGAAAGTATTGGTCATGGATTTCGTTTTCATTCACAAACATGTTTTCAACACAATAACTAGAATTGATATTTTAATCTCAACTTTTATCAAAGGCCCTAGAATACCTTGATCGCAAGAATATCCCGCTAATCTCCTCTTGTCATCACCAAACACATTAAAAGATGCGAATATGAATTCTACCTAAAGGAACAACCTAACGTGTAAAAGCACTAATCAAATTTAATTCCCTAGATGCATTAAGTTCTATGAAATCAGGCCAATCAAAGCAATCGAACGTGTAAAAGCACTAATCCGATTTAACAAAGGTTATGGTTCACATATGATCATAAGAATATATCACTACAAACTATAATCATATTTATGCTACTTGCAATCCGAATTATCACTTTTGCGTATAATAACCCTAATCTAGCAATAAAGATGAAAGCAAACTCAATCGATTCGCGACTCGACTAAACAAGCATTCAAATCATGTAACAATATTAATGGTGAATCATAAACGATAATATGAGAGAAAACTAATTTATTGCACAAAAACTCATGTTTGGAAAAATCCAACTTATTCCATAACCAATAATAAAACTCTAGCTCATATTCATGGAGTTCATAACAAGAAGAAAGAGAAAAGTTTCATGTTGTAAACCCTAGAAAACAAAGTAGAGGCAAAAAGAATAGATAAAAGATATAAGATAAAGCTTTCTCAATTAGGTAAAAGTCCTCTCTTTTTATATGTTTCTCAATTTCCATAAAGGATACTCCTTCCAATATTAGGTCTTCTCAAAACCCATCTCCAAGTGGTCCACCAAGCCCATGTGTGAGAAATACCCATGTGAAATTATGTCCAAAAACCCTCGCCGGAAAACTGGGATTATGACCGGAAATCGGCCGGAAAAGTCGCCGGCAAACATCTCAGGTGACCGGCAAAGTCAACCCGGTCACCGGTCAAACGTGTCAAATCGGTCGGGTCAACGGGTCAACTCGGTCAAATCAGGGTCAACCCAGTCAGCACCGAGTCAGAGTGTGAGTCAGTCACTGACTAGCCTGACTGAGCTGAGTCGCTTTGGCATTTGCACAGGCCAGAGCTGTGTATTGCACCAGGATGGTGCACTTCCAGCCATAATGGCTACTCCTCACTAAATCCCTCTTCAATGACCAACGACTCCAGTGCATTGCATAACTCCCAAGCTGCAGCTTCTCTGCATATCATTGCCTATTTCAACCACCTATTGTCACAGCAGCAGCTCATTTAACACCTGCACTTCATCCACCAGAATCACACAACCAACATCAGTTCAATACCCATATTGCAATCTCAATACCATCCTCTCAGTCTGAGCCATACCACCACCTGACACCACCCGCCAAACCTGCAGAAACATCTTCACTCCAGCTGCAATGTAACATGCCCTTATTCTTCACAGACTTGAGTTTCAACCTCCACATTCACTGCACCTGCCTAGTTATTACGCTTACCAGCTTCATCTCTTCTTGTCTTGTTTCCTCCCCCTGACCTGGCCATTTGCAAACGCATTCATCCCAGCTTGCCTCTGTTTTCTTCTATATCAATTTCAGACCCATCTTGGCAGAACATCACCCAAACAACAAGTATCTCCTTTTCATCATTTCAGCACAACCTCAACTCCATATTCCCTGTAATCAACAGCATTGGCCAGGCCATCTTTACTGGCTTGCAACACCCACGATGCATCTGGCAGCAATTGATTCTTGGCTACGAACATCACCTTCTCTTCACCTGAGCCGTTCTCCATAACTAGCAGCTTCAAGGCCATCAACTGTGGCTGCAACCTCAAGCCCTTCATCTCATTCTTGTACTTCTTCAATCCCTGCAATTCCTTGCTTATCTCATAACAGCAGCAACTGACTCTTGGTTCTGCCATTCCTTCTCTCAACCACAATTCTTTATAAACCTTGTACCAAAAATCCCATCGCAGTAACACAGTGCCTCAACAACATTTCTTCCATCTTCTTCTCCATGTTGCTCGAACTCAATCAAATCCCATTCATCTCTGTAATTCCAACTTTGAATTCATGTCACCCTGCAAGCACCAATTAACTCCATAACAACTTTAAGTCCCAAATGCTTCAACCACTGTCTCAAGACCCATTACTCATTTGCACATCCATTTCTGCATCAAATACATTACATCAAAGACAACAACACCATTAATTGCTTCAAATCCTCAACATAGCTCTACAAATTCCAGCAAAGAGATCGTTCTCTTCTCACTTGATCTAGTCATGGCCAAACACAACCCTAACTCCGTACAAAACCCATGTATTTACGGCTCTTTCACGCTTCCCAAAACCCACCTTCCGAGATCAATCAAACACCACAAACCCTTCATCTCGTCACCAATTTCAAATTCACATCAAACCCATCTTCTTTGCGGCATCAGATTTACACAGTATTCGGTTCAAACCCTTCTTCATATCTTCTTAATCAGAACTCCATCTCGACAAACCTTGAGAATCATCACAAATTTACTAAACTCGAATACCCATTCATCTGATTCTTCAACAACTCAATCATCAGCGGATTCTCATTTCTTCTCTCAACTTGAACCCTAAAATAGTGAACCCTAGCTTCTTCTCGATCTTCCATTTATCTTGAACTCACTGATTTCGTTTTAAATTTCAGCTCCAATTACTTCAAATCTTCATCTTCAGCACAAAAAGATCTTGTTTGATTAACGATCTCATCAAACCCTCATCAAATTTAAGTTTCTCTATTAGCGAAAGAAAACCTCAATGGCATCGAAGAAGCTTCAATTTTTCTCTCTTCTCTCGATCCAGGACTTCAATGTAACATCGCCTCTCAATCATTTCGGTGGAGAAGTAAATAAATATTAGAGAAAACATTTCTCTCGATTTAGGTTTAGGTGTAGGAATGGGATGGTTATTCCCACTTAGGTGGCTTCGATAAGGGCTACACATAGCTGACCCCCCTAACCAATGTTGGTTGTCGTTTAATACTCTTCCAAAAGAGAGTTGTCCCTTAACCTTGTCTGGGCTCCAGATAGTGTTCGCCAATGAAATGACAATTTTGCCCTTTTGCTCCAATTGGGATGATTTCCGCTTCTTTTCCTCCGTGCGTCTCCAGAGTACCTAATAACTCAAAAACACACGTAAAGTACATAATTCACAAGAAAAATAGCAAAGAAAGCGTAACTACTAGATAGTAAATTAGGTGTTTTAGACACCTATCAGATTCCCCCACACTTAGACTTTGCTAGTCCTCGAGCAAATCAAACAAAACAATTCAAAAAAAATTACATACAACTCCGTGTCGTCGAGGCTACGGTCACTTTTAGCATAAATAACAAGCCTTTAAACCACTAAGTGTCCCTAGTGGACGAGTTATAGTCTCGTGAGGGTTTACTAGAGATATACCCACAAAACCTATTTTTCCAACTTACTAGTTCTCCGTAATGATAGCATCCAATGCGCTAAGAAGACATAGAAATTCTACACACTAGTCATAAGAAGTTAGACACAAAAATGAACAAAATCTCATCCTTAAAAGTTGAGAGAGAAATAACCATCCCTTCTCGAAAGAAATTCGGGTTCGGAGTGATCAAAAGTCTCGACTCTGCCTCACAAGAAAGGGTTTTATGAATTTGCTCTCAATAATAAATAGCTTTTATGGGTCACACATGTGTCCAGGTTGGAATGAAGAGAGAATCTGCGACACGTTGAATGGTAGGAAGGTAGAAACCCTCCGAATTGTTTTAAAAACCCACATCTTTTAATATTTTTGAAAACCCATTTTTCTGACGATCTCTTCGAAAGGAAATCAACCATTTAACGAAGGTGGGAATATGCTTACTTACCTCGTTATCCGTTCGGCGTGCAGCTAGCACCACTCTCACAGCATCCATAAAACGTCTTCGGTCTTCAATCGGTGTCTTCATCTTCGTCTTCGGTCTTCAACTCTTGATGCTAACTCTTAAACTTCGTAGAATCTTGACAATATGATTATTTCCTATAATTTCTTGTTGCTTGAAACTTCATTATAGATATTCCTTCTTACCTTGGCTTTATTGAAAGAATACAAAACTAAAAACGAACTATACAAATCCAAAATATGATACAATGATTTTTATTTTTATTTTTCCTTTTTTATTTATTTATTTATTTTTTTTTTTTTTTTTTTTTTTTTTTTATAGAATAAGAAATAAAACAAAACAAAATAATAAAAACTATTAACAAACCTAAAAATTTTCTCTTGTCTTTTTTTTTTTTTTCTAATTTTCGTTTTTTTTTTTTAATTTTTTTTTGAGACAAGAGAAAGTAAAATACAAATAAAATAAAAACGTAAGTACAAAGGCCATGGTGTAAGTACTTTACCGCTTGATTCTTCACAACTTATATGTCTTGATATCATAAACTTCTCGAACTCTCATCTTTGATAATTTTCACTCTTGTACAATAGTCTTCAGCTTATAAAAATTCTCGCTCCTTGTTTTGTTGCTTTACTTGAATCAAATCTGCTCATTTCTGTACTTTATTGCTTGTAAACCTCGAACGTGTTCAACTTTCCTTCAAATTTGTGATGCTCCTCTTGTTGATTATGATGGTGTTTCTATGGACTGTTGGTGTAGAGAGAGATAAGGTGGATGGTGCTAATCACGCGAACAAGATTACAAGTGGTATGTAAGTTAGCAATTCGATGTCACCAACATGATTGATAAAATAGCACTCAAGAGATCAAAATAGTGCTTCTATGGTGGGAGGTTGGACAGCTCACCATTCTGCCCGAAATTTACGTACGGTGACACACACTCTAAAAGCACAAATTTAGACAGGTACAAAGAATTGAAGGTCGGTGCCTCACATTATGTAACATGGGTAGTCTCCAGATAGGGGACCACTACTCTAATACCGAATTCAATCTGCACCTTATTTGCCACCTGCATGGTTAAATCCAACTTTAACTCTCATACAAGTAAGAAACCCGATCATGTTCTCTGTCATCTCTAAGTTCAGATCACTCTTATGAGATTCTCGATGTAATCTTAGCGACATGTATACTATGTGACTCTAAACTAACTACAAGTAGGAGTTTTATTCAAATATACAAAAAAATTAAAAAATTTGACTCAAAAAGGCTAAAAACTCTATATGCAAATAAAACGCAAATTCTGAATGTGTAAAACCGAAAATTCACATTGTTTGCATCCCCACACTTAAACTTCACATTGTCCTCAATGTGTAAAACCGAAAATTCTGAATTCTGACGTAACAGCAGATAAAACGCAAAAACTGTACAAATTGGTAAGGAATTTGGAAAAACTCCATTTCACAAAAGTTGTTCATCTACGTGTTTTCTACAAAGTTTCAAAAGGGCACAGTGTTTTGATAAACTTTCTGACAGTTATGGTCTCTGGACTGAACTACGTGCAGTCTGAATTTTTCTGACGAAAAGGTATTCGTCATAATTCTCTTCTAAGATAGATTCGGACTCAATGAAATTAAACATGGGGATGCAAATATCATATGAAAACTATAAAAATAAATAAATAAAAGGGTTTAAGATACAAAACCTATGGGTTGCCTCCCATTTAGCGCTTGGTTTAAAGTCGTCAGCCCGACTCTTTTGTTATCGTCCATATACCACCAATCAAAAGTTGAGGATCCTTCCATAGAACCTTTTTTGCAAACACTAGCTTCACACAAATATTAGTACAATAAAGCAAAAGTGAAGCTATGAACCGATAAAAGCTTCCCCCACACTTATTCTTGTCCACACTTGGAAGTGTATAAAGAATATAGAAGTCGGGTACATCCACGGTTTCTTGTTCCATAACCTGCATAGTATGAGAATCAAGTTTCTCTAATGGCGGATAACGAGAAATAAAGTGATTCAATAATATTCTCGAAGCACATACATTCAAACCAATAAGAGGTAAATGAGAACAAATAATAGGCAAAGGGTTAGATAAACCTTGCACAATCTCTTGTATCACGGAATCCTCTTCGTCCTTGAAAAATTCAAGTGAATTATTCACCTCATGTATATCATGGTCCTCTATCAAACCTTGCAACCATTCTTCATCCGTTTCTGCCTTAACCAAAGTATCGACATAAACATCATCATTATAATCATATGCAAGCTCAATTGGGTCTTCCACAATATTGGTCATACCGGTCACATTCTCAACATACTCCTCTTTGTTGTAAGGCACATACTCTTTTGCGGATCCAAATTTTATTATAAGAAACTTTTCTAGAACACTCGAAAACGCATCATCCTCAAGCTCCACCCTTTGAATAGGCTCTTGATCATTATTAAGATCAATGCTCGAGTAATCTACACAAGTGTCGACATATTCCTCTTCGTCTTCATCTTGATCCCAAAAAGACTCCTCGAGATGTCACCATGAGTTGTTTCAAGCAATATATCATAATCACCGTCACTATCATAGTCAACATAAGATTGGTCCTCGCTGAATTTAGTGTTGCTAATCTCTAACTCATCCTTTTGAATAGGTGAATGATCATTATTAAGATCAAGAGTTGAGTTAACTACACAATTATCAACGAAAGTGCCCAAGGATTGGCCTTTTTCAACATTAGCATCAATCAAATATTCATCACAAACCATATGCACATTAGAATTATCCATATCTTCCTTGCATTGATCAATGCCTCTTCGCAAGCTAGCAATACCTTCGCGAAGTTCTTGGAGTTGCTCGTTTGCAGTCTCTTTAGCTTTTTGAAATTCCTCTTGTAAAAAGTTGGAAACTTGATCTATAAAGTTAGAGACTTTTTGTTCACGAGCATAAGAATCCTCCCATCCTTGTGGTTGTTCACACACATACCCGCCATAAAATTGTTGAGGAAAACCATAAGGTTCCATGGAATATTGGTCATAACCAATGAATTGGTTTTGATTATACCCCTGGAATTGGTAGTTATCATATTGTTGAGGTTGTTGAAAACCGTATCCATCCATGTAGTATGCTCCTTCCATGAGAAACAAGCATCAAATAAAATTCTCAAAACTATGTTAAAACCAAAAATAAAAACTAAAAACAAAACAAAAATAAGAAACCACAACCAAGTGACAAACCGCTGCCTCCCAGGCAGCGCGCCAAAATTTGACCGTCTGTCGGAGGCGTCAAAAATAAATTACACTTTCTTACTACTCAAAATATAAATATAGCAAGGGCAAGAAAGGATCGTTCCCACAGAGAGGTCTAGGTTGTCAAATTGTTTCGGTATCTTATAAGTAGCATGGGGATTTTTTACGGTTGTGTAACTAAAAATACACAAAAAGTAAACACGCAAATCAAGGATGAGAAAGTATTGGTCATGGATTTCGTTTTCATTCACAAACATGTTTTCAACACAATAACTAGAATTGATATTTTAATCTCAACTTTTATCAAAGGCCCTAGAATACCTTGATCGCAAGAATATCCCGCTAATCTCCTCTTGTCATCACCAAACACATTAAAAGATGCGAATATGAATTCTACCTAAAGGAACAACCTAACGTGTAAAAGCACTAATCAAATTTAATTCCCTAGATGCATTAAGTTCTATGAAATCAGGCCAATCAAAGCAATCGAACGTGTAAAAGCACTAATCCGATTTAACAAAGGTTATGGTTCACATATGATCATAAGAATATATCACTACAAACTATAATCATATTTATGCTACTTGCAATCCTAATTATCACTTTTGCGTATAATAACCCTAATCTAGCAATAAAGATGAAAGCAAACTCAATCGATTCGCGACTCGACTAAACAAGCATTCAAATCATGTAACAATATTAATGGTGAATCATAAACGATAATATGAGAGAAAACTAATTTATTGCACAAAAACTCATGTTTGGAAAAATCCAACTTATTCCATAACCAATAATAAAACTCTAGCTCATATTCATGGAGTTCATAACAAGAAGAAAGAGAAAAAGTTTCATGTTGTAAACCCTAGAAAACAAAGTAGAGGCAAAAAGAATAGATAAAAGATATAAGATAAAGCTTTCTCAATTAGGTAAAAGTCCTCTCTTTTTATATGTTTCTCAATTTCCATAAAGGATACTCCTTCCAATATTAGGTCTTCTCAAAACCCATCTCCAAGTGGTCCACCAAGCCCATGTGTGAGAAATACCCATGTGAAATTATGTCCAAAAACCGTCGCCGGAAAACTGGGATTATGACCGGAAATCGGCCGGAAAAGTCACAGGAAAACATCTCAGGTGACCGGCAAAGTCAACCCGGTCACCGGTCAAACGTGTCAAATCGGTCGGGTCAACGGGTCAACTCGGTCAAATCAGGGTCAACCCAGTCAGCACCGAGTCAGAGTGTGAGTCAGTCACTGACTAGCCTGACTGAGCTGAGTCGCTTTGGCATTTGCACAGGCCAGAGCTGTGTATTGCACCAGGATGGTGCACTTCCAGCCATAATGGCTACTCCTCACTAAATCCCTCTTCAACAGCCAACAGCTCCAGCTGCATTGCATAACTCCCAAGCTGCAGCTTCTCTGCATATCATTGCCTATTTCAACCACCTATTGTCACAGCAGCAGCTCATTTAACACCTGCACTTCATCCACCAGAATCACACAACCAACATCAGTTCAATACCCATATTGTAATCTCAATACCATCCTCTCAGTCTGAGCCATACCACCACCTGACACCACCTTCCAAACCTGCAGAAACATCTTCACTCCAGCTGCAATGTAACATGCCCTTATTCTTCACAGACTTGAGTTTCAACCTCCACATTCACTGCACCTGCCTAGTTATTACGCTTACCAGCTTCATCTCTTCTTGTCTTGTTTCCTCCCCGACACTGCCATTTGCAAACGCATTCATCCCAAACTTGCCTCTGTTTTCTTCTATATCAATTTCGAGACCCATCTTGCGTAACATCACCCAAACAACAAGTATCTCCTTTTCATCATTTCAAGACAACCTCAACTCCATATTCCCGTAATCAACAAACATTGGCCGGGCCATCTTTGCGGCTTGCAACACCCACAGCACTGTGGCGAGAATTGATTCTTGGCTACGAACATCACCTTCTCTTCACCTGAGCCGTTCTCCATAACTAGCAGCTTCAAGGCCATCAACTGTGGCTGCAACCTCAAGCCCTTCATCTCATTCTTGTACTTCTTCAATCCCTGCAATTCCTTGCTTATCTCATAACAGCAGCAACTGACTCTTGGTTCTGCCATTCCTTCTCTCAACCACAATTCTTTATAAACCTTGTACCAAAAATCCCATCGCAGTAACACAGTGCCTCAACAACATTTCTTCCATCTTCTTCTCCATGTTGCTCGAACTCAATCAAATCCCATTCATCTCTGTAATTCCAACTTTGAATTCATGTCACCCTGCAAGCACCAATTAACTCGGCTACAACTTTTAAGTCCCAGCTGCTTCAACCACCTGTCTCAAGACCCATTACTCAGCTGCACATCCATTTCCTGCATCAAATACATTACATCAGCACAACAACACCATTAATTGCTTCAAATCCTCAACATAGCTCTACAAATTCCAGGCAGCAGATCGTTCTCTTCTCACTTGATCTAGTCATGGCCAAACACAACCCTAACCTGTACAAAACCCATGTATTTCTGGCTCTTTCACAGTTCCCAAAACCCACCTTCTCGAGATCAATCAAACACCACAAACCCTTCATCTTGTCACCAATTTCAAATTCACATCAAACCCATCTTCTTTGCGGCATCAGATTTACACAGTATTCGGTTCAAACCCTTCTTCATATCTTCTTAATCAGAACTCCATCTCGACAAACCTTGAGAATCATCACAAATTTACTAAACTCGAATACCCATTCATCCCGATTCTTCAACAACTCAATCATCAGCGGATTCTCATTTCTTCTCTCAACTTGAACCCTAAAATAGTGAACCCTAGCTTCTTCTCGATCTTCCATTTATCTTGAACTCACTGATTTTGTTTTAAATTTCAGCTCCAATTACTTCAAATCTTCATCTTCAGCACAAAAAGATCTTGTTTGATTAACGATCTCATCAAACCCTCATCAAATTTAAGTTTCTCTAAGCGGAAAACCTCAATGGCATCAAGAAGCTTCGAATTTTCTCTCTTCTCTCGATCCAGACTTCAATGTAACATCGCCTCTCAATCATTTCAGGTGGAGAAGTAAATAAATATTAGAGAAAACATTTCTCTCGATTTAGGTTTAGGTGTAGGAATGGGATGGTTATTCCCACTTAGGTGGCTTCTGATAAGGGCTACACAGCTAGCAGCCCCATAACCAATGCTGGTTGTCGTTTAATACTCTTCCAAAAGAGAGTTGTCCCTTAACCTTGTCTGGGCTCCAGATAGTGTTCGCCAATGAAATGACAATTTTGCCCTTTTGCTCCAATTGGGATGATTTCCGCTTCTTTTCCTCCGTGCGACTCCAGAGTACCTAATAACTCAAAAACACACGTAAAGTACATAATTCACAAGAAAAATAGCAAAGAAAGCGTAACTACTAGATAGTAAATTAGGTGTTTTAGACACCTATCAGATTCCCCACACTTAGACTTTGCTAGTCCTCGAGAAAATCAAACAAAACAATTCAAAAAAAATACATACCACTCCGTGTCGTCGAGGCTACGGTCACTTTTAGCATAAATAACAAGCCTTTAAACCACTAAGTGTCCCTAGTGGACGAGTTATAGTCTCGTGAGGTTTTACTAGAGATATACCCACAAAACCTATTTTTCCAACTTACTAGTTCTCCGTAATGATAGCATCCAATGCGCTAAGAAGACATAGAAATTCTACACACTAGTCATAAGAAGTTAGACACAAAAATGAACAAAATCTCATCCTTAAAAGTTGAGAGAGAAATAACCATCCCTTCTCGAAAGAAATTCGGGTTCGGAGTGATCAAAAGTCTCGACTCTGCCTCACAAGAAAGGGTTTTATGAATTTGCTCTCAATAATAAATAGCTTTTTATGGGTCACACATGTGTCCCGTTT
This sequence comes from Papaver armeniacum, assembly GCA_023531295.1. Classification (NCBI taxonomy): domain Eukaryota; kingdom Viridiplantae; phylum Streptophyta; class Magnoliopsida; order Ranunculales; family Papaveraceae; genus Papaver; species Papaver armeniacum. Next base: position 20,517 of record JAJJWW010009736.1, on the reverse strand, counting down.
GGAATGAAGAGAGAATCTGCGACACGTTGAATGGTAGGAAGGTAGAAACCCTCCGAATTGTTTTAAAAACCCACATCTTTTAATATTTTTGAAAACCCATTTTTCTGACGATCTCTTCGAAAGGAAATCAACCATTTAACGAAGGTGGGAATATGCTTACTTACCTCGTTATCCGTTCGGCGTGCAGCTAGCACCACTCTCACATCATCCATAAAAACGTCTTCGGTCTTCAATCGGTGTCTTCATCTTCGTCTTCGGTCTTCAACTCTTGATGCTAACTCTTAAACTTCGTAGAATCTTGACAATATGATTATTTCCTATAATTTCTTGTTGCTTGAAACTTCATTATAGATATTCCTTCTTACCTTGGCTTTATTGAAAGAATACAAAACTAAAAACGAACTATACAAATCCAAAATATGATACAATGATTTTTATTTTTATTTTTCCTTTTTTATTTATTTATTTATTTTTTTTTTTTTCTGTTTTTTTTTTTTTTTTCTTTCTTATTATTTTTTTTTTGTATAGAATAAGAAATAAAACAAAACAAAATAATAAAAACTATTAACAAACCTAAAAATTTCCTCTTGTCTTTTTTTTCTCTTTTTTTTTCTTTTTTTTTTTTAATTTTTTTTTTGAGACAAGAGAAAGTAAAATACAAATAAAATAAAAACGTAAGTACAAAGGCCATGGTGTAAGTACTTTACCGCTTGATTCTTCACAACTTATATGTCTTGATATCATAAACTTCTCGAACTCTCATCTTTGATAATTTTCACTCTTGTACAATAGTCTTCAACTTATAAAAATTCTGCTCCTTGTTTTGTTGCTTTACTTGAATCAAATCTGCTCATTTCTCAGATCGTTGCTTGTAAACCTCGAACGTGTTCAACTTTCCTTCAAATTTGTGATGCTCCTCTTGTTGATGATGATGGTGTTTCTATGGACCTGTTGGTGTAGAGAGAGATAAGGTGGATGGTGCTAATCAAACAAGATTACAAGTGGTATGTAAGTTAGCAATTCGATGTCACCAACATGATTGATAAAATAGCACTCAAGAGATCAAAATAGTGCTTCTATGGTGGGAGGTTGGACAGCTCACCATTCTGCCCGGAATTTACGTACGGTGACACACACTCTAAAAGCACAAATTTAGACAGGTACAAAGAATTGAAGGTCGGTGCCTCACATTATGTAACATGGGTAGTCTCCAGTATAGGGGACCACTACTCTAATACCGAATTCAGTCTGCACCTTATTTGCCACTGGCATGGTTAAATCCAACTTTAACTCTCATACAAGTAAGAAACCCGATCATGTTCTCTGTCATCTCTAAGTTCAGTCACTCTTATGAGATTCTCGATGTAATCTTAGCGACATGTATACTATGTGACTCTAAACTAACTACAAGTAGGAGTTTTATTCAAATATACAAAAAAATTAAAAAATTTGACTCAAAAAGGCTAAAAACTCTATATGCAAATAAAACGCAAATTCTGAATGTGTAAAACCGAAAATTCACATTGTTTGACTCCCCCACACTTAAACTTCACATTGTCCTCAATGTGTAAAACCGAAAATTCTGAATTCTGACGTAACAGCATATAAAACGCAAAAACTGTACAAATTGGTAAGGAATTTGGAAAAACTCCATTTCACAAAAGTTGTTCATCTACGTGTTTTCTACAAAGTTTCAAAAGGGCACAGTGTTTCGATAAACTTTCTGACAGTTATGGTCTCTGGACTGAACTACGTGCAGTCTGAATTTTTCTGACGAAAAGGTATTCGTCATAATTCTCTTCTAAGATAGATTCCGGACTCAATGAAATTAAACATGGGGATGCAAATATCATATGAAAACTATAAAAATAAATAAATAAAAGGGTTTAAGATACAAAACCTATGGGTTGCCTCCCATTTAGCGCTTGGTTTAAAGTCGTCAGCCCGACTCTTTTGTTATCGTCCATATACCAACAATCTGAAAAGTTGAGGATCCTTCCATAGAACCTGTTTTGCAAACACTAGCTTCACACAAATATTAGTACAATAAAGCAAAAGTGAAGCTATGAACCGATAAAAGCTTCCCCCACACTTATTCTTGTCCACACTTGGAAGTGTATAAAGAATATAGAAGTCGGGTACATCCACGGTTTCTTGTTCCATAACCTGCATAGTATGAGAATCAAGTTTCTCTAATGGCGGATAACGAGAAATAAAGTGATTCAATAATATTCTCGAAGCACATACATTCAAACCAATAAGAGGTAAATGAGAACAAATAATAGGCAAAGGGTTAGATAAACCTTGCACAATCTCTTGTATCACGGAATCCTCTTCGTCCTTGAAAAATTCAAGTGAATTATTCACCTCATGTATATCATGGTCCTCTATCAAACCTTGCAACCATTCTTCATCCGTTTACGCCTTTAACCAAAGTATCGACATAAACATCATCATTATAATCATATGCAAGCTCAATTGGGTCTTCCACAATATTGGTCATACGGTCACATTCTCAACATACTCCTCTTTGTTGTAAGGCACATACTCTTTTGCGGATCCAAATTTTATTATAAGAAACTTTTCTAGAACACTCAAAACGCATCATCCTCAAGCTCCACCCTTTGAATAGGCTCTTGATCATTATTAAGATCAATGCTCGAGTAATCTACACAAGTGTCGACATATTCCTCTTCGTCTTCATCTTGATCCCAAAAAGACTCCTCGGAGATGTCACCATGAGTTGTTTCAAGCAATATATCATAATCACCGTCACTATCATAGTCAACATAAGATTGGTCCTCGCTGAATTTAGTGTTGCTAATCTCTAACTCATCCTTTTGAATAGGTGAATGATCATTATTAAGATCAAGAGTTGAGTTAACTACACAATTATCAACGAAAGTGCCCAAGGATTGGCCTTTTTCAACATTAGCATCAATCAAATATTCATCACAAACCATATGCACATTAGAATTATCCATATCTTCCTTGCATTGATCAATGCCTCTTCGCAAGCTAGAAATACCTTCGCGAAGTTCTTGGAGTTTCTCGTTTGCAGTCTCTTTAGCTTTTTGAAATTCCTCTTGTAAAAAGTTGGAAACTTGATCTATAAAGTTAGAGACTTTTTGTTCACGAGCATAAGAATCCTCCCATCCTTGTGGTTGTTCACACACATACCCGCCATAAAGTTGTTGAGGAAAACCATAAGGTTCCATGGAATATTGGTCATAACCAATGAATTGGTTTTGATTATACCGAATTGGTAGTTATCATATTGTTGAGGTTGTTGAAAACCGTATCCATCCATGTAGTATGCTCCTTCCATGAGAAACAAGCACCGAAATAAAATTCTCAAAACTATGTTAAAACCAGAAAATAAAAACTAAAAACAAAACAAAAAATAAGAAACCACAACCAAGTGACAAACAGCTGCCTCCCAAACACTTGGCGCCAAAATTTGACCGTTGTCGGAGGCGTCAAAATAAATTACACTTTCTTACTACTCAAAATATAAATATAGCAAGGGCAAGAAAGGATCGTTCCCACGAGAGGTCTAGGTTGTCAAATTGTTTTGGTATCTTATAAGTAGCATGGGGATTTTCCGGTTGTGTAACTAAAAATACACAAAAAGTAAACACGCAAATCAAGGATGAGAAAGTATTGGTCATGGATTTCGTTTTCATTCACAAACATGTTTTCAACACAATAACTAGAATTGATATTTTAATCTCAACTTTTATCAAAGGCCCTAGAATACCTTGATCGCAAGAATATCCCGCTAATCTCCTCTTGTCATCACCAAACACATTAAAAGATGCGAATATGAATTCTACCTAAAGGAACAACCTAACGTGTAAAAGCACTAATCAAATTTAATTCCCTAGATGCATTAAGTTCTATGAAATCAGGCCAATCAAAGCAATCGAACGTGTAAAAGCACTAATCCGATTTAACAAAGGTTATGGTTCACATATGATCATAAGAATATATCACTACAAACTATAATCATATTTATGCTACTTGCAATCCTAATTATCACTTTTGCGTATAATAACCCTAATCTAGCAATAAAGATGAAAGCAAACTCAATCGATTCGCGACTCGACTAAACAAGCATTCAAATCATGTAACAATATTAATGGTGAATCATAAACGATAATATGAGAGAAAACTAATTTATTGCACAAAAACTCATGTTTGGAAAAATCCAACTTATTCCATAACCAATAATAAAACTCTAGCTCATATTCATGGAGTTCATAACAAGAAGAAAGAGAAAAAGTTTCATGTTGTAAACCCTAGAAAACAAAGTAGAGGCAAAAAGAATAGATAAAAGATATAAGATAAAGCTTTCTCAATTAGGTAAAAGTCCTCTCTTTTTATATGTTTCTCAATTTCCATAAAGGATACTCCTTCCAATATTAGGTCTTCTCAAAACCCATCTCCAAGTGGTCCACCAAGCCCATGTGTGAAATACCCATGTGAAATTATGTCCAAAACCGTCCGTTTAAAACTCGATTATGACCGAAATCGGCCAGGAAAAGTCGCCGGCAAACATCTCAGTGACTTAAAGTCAACCCCGGTCACCGGTCAAACGTGTCAAATCGGTCGGGTCAACGGGTCAACTCGGTCAAATCAGGGTCAACCCAGTCAGCACCGAGTCAGAGTGTGAGTCAGTCACTGACTAGCCTGACTGAGCTGAGTCGCTTTGGCATTTGCACAGGCCAGAGCTGTGTATTGCACCAGGATGGTGCACTTCCAGCCATAATGGCTACTCCTCACTAAATCCTCTTCAACACCAACAGCTCAGTTTGCATTGCATAACTCCCAAGTCAGCAAACTTCTCCGCATATCATTGCCTATTTCAACCACCTATTGTCACAAAGCAGCTGACTCATTTAACACCCGCACTTCATCCACCAGCATCACACAACCAACATCAGTTCAATACCCATATTGCAATCTCAATACCATCCTCTCAGTCTGAGCCATACCACCACCTGACACCACCTGCCAAACCTGCAGAAACATCTTCACTCCAGCTGCAATGTAACATGCCCTTATTCTTCACAGACTTGAGTTTCAACCTCCACATTCACTGCACCTGCCTAGTTATTACGCTTACCAGCTTCATCTCTTCTTGTCTTGTTTCCTCCCCGACTCGGCCATTTGCAAACGCATTCATCCCAAACTTGCCTCTGTTTCTTCTATATCAATTTCATACCCATCTTGCGTAACATCACCCAAACAACAAGTATCTCCTTTTCATCATTTCAGCACAACCTCAACTCCATATTCCCTGTAATCAACAGCATTGGCCAGGCCATCTTTACTGTCTTGCAACACCCACAGTACCCGTGGTAGCAATTGATTCTTGGCTACGAACATCACCTTCTCTTCACCTGAGCCGTTCTCCATAACTAGCAGCTTCAAGGCCATCAACTGTGGCTGCAACCTCAAGCCCTTCATCTCATTCTTGTACTTCTTCAATCCCTGCAATTCCTTGCTTATCTCATAACAGCAGCAACTGACTCTTGGTTCTGCCATTCCTTCTCTCAACCACAATTATTTATAAACCTTGTACCAAAAATCCCATCGTAGTAACACAGTGCCTCAACAACATTTCTTCCATCTTCTTCTCCATGTTGCTCGAACTCAATCAAATCCCATTCATCTCTGTAATTCCAACTTTGAATTCATGTCACCCTGCAAGCACCAATTAACTCGGCTACAACTTTTAAGTCCCAGCTGCTTCAACCACCTGTCTCAAGACCCATTACTCAGCTGCACATCCATTTCCTGCATCAAATACATTACAGCAGCACAACAACACCATTAATTGCTTCAAATCCTCAACATAGCTCTACAAATTCCAGGCAGCAGATCGTTCTCTTCTCACTTGATCTAATCATGGCCAAACACAGCCCTAACCTGTACAAAACCCATGTATTTCTGGCTCTTTCACAGTTCCCAAAACCCACCTTCTGAGATCAATCAAACACCACAAACCCTTCATCTCGTCACCAATTTCAAATTCACATCAAACCCATCTTCTTTGCGACATCAGATTTACACAGTATTCGGTTCAAACCCTTCTTCATATCTTCTTAATCAGAACTCCATCTCGACAAACCTTGAGAATCATCACAAATAAAACTCGAATACCCATTCATCCGATTCTTCAACAACTCAATCATCAAAATGGATTCTCATTTCTTCTCTCAACTTGAACCCTAAAATAGTGAACCCTAGCTTCTTCTCGATCTTCCATTTATCTTGAACTCACTGATTTCGTTTTAAATTTCAGCTCAATTACTTCAAATCTTCATCTTCAAGACAAAAGATCTTGTTTGATTAACGATCTCATCAAACCCTCATCAAATTTAAGTTTCTCTATTAAGCGTGAAAGAAACCTCAATGGCATCGGCAAGCTTCGAATTTTTCTCTCTTCTCTCGATCCAGACTTCAATTTAACATCGCCTCTCAATCATTTCAGGTGGAGAAGTAAATAAATGTTAGAGAAAACATTTCTCTCGATTTAGGTTTAGGTGTAGGAATGGGATGGTTATTCCCACTTAGGTGGCTTCGATAAGGGCTACATTTCTTGACCCCCTAACCAATGCTTTGGTTGTCGTTTAATACTCTTCCAAAAGAGAGTTGTCCCTTAACCTTGTCTGGGGATCCAGAGATAGTGTTCGCCAATGAAATGACAATTTTGCCCTTTTGCTCCAATTGGGATGATTTCCCGCTTCTTTTCCTCCGTGCGACTCAGTACCTAATAACTCAAAAACACACGTAAAGTACATAATTCACAAGAAAAATAGCAAAGAAAGCGTAACTACTAGATAGTAAATTAGGTGTTTTAGACACCTATCAGTTTCCCCCACACTTAGACTTTGCTAGTCCTCGAGAAAATCAAACAAAACAATTCAAAAAAAATACATACAACTCCGTGTCGTGGAGGCTACGGTCACTTTTAGCATAAATAACAAGCCTTTAAACCACTAAGTGTCCCTAGTGGATTTGTTATAGTCTCGTGAGGGTTTACTAGAGATATACCCACGAAACCTATTTTTCCAACTTACTAGTTCTCCGTAATGATAGCATCCAATGCGCTAAGAAGACATAGAAATTCTACACACTAGTCATAAGAAGTTAGACACAAAAATGAACAAAATCTCATCCTTAAAAGTTGAGAGAGAAATAACCATCCCTTCTCGAAAGAAATTCGGGTTCGGAGTGATCAAAAGTCTCGACTCTGCCTCACAAGAAAGGGTTTTATGAATTTGCTCTCAATAATAAATAGCTTTTTATGGGTCACACATGTGTCCAGGTTGGAATGAAGAGAGAATCCTGCGACACGTTGAATGGTAGGAAGGTAGAAACCCTCCGAATTGTTTTAAAAACCCACATCTTTTAATATTTTTGAAAACCCATTTTTCTGACGATCTCTTCGAAAGGAAATCAACCATTTAACGAAGGTGGGAATATGCTTACTTACCTCGTTATCCGTTCGGCGTGCAGCTAGCACCACTCTCACATCATCCATAAAAACGTCTTCGGTCTTCAATCGGTGTCTTCATCTTCGTCTTCGGTCTTCAACTCTTGATGCTAACTCTTAAACTTCGTAGAATCTTGACAATATGATTATTTCCTATAATTTCTTGTTGCTTGAAACTTCATTATAGATATTCCTTCTTACCTTGGCTTTATTGAAAGAATACAAAACTAAAAACGAACTATACAAATCCAAAATATGATACAATGATTTTTTTTTTTTTTTCCTTTTTTTTTTTTTTTTTTTTTTTTTTTTTTTTTTTTTTTCTTTCTTATTATTTTTTTTTTGTATAGAATAAGAAATAAAACAAAACAAAATAATAAAAACTATTAACAAACCTAAAAATTTTCTCTTGTCTTTTTTTTTCTTTTTTTTTTTAATTTTTTTTTTGAGACAAGAGAAAGTAAAATACAAATAAAATAAAAACGTAAGTACAAAGGCCATGGTGTAAGTACTTTACCGCTTGATTCTTCACAACTTATATGTCTTGATATCATAAACTTCTCGAACTCTCATCTTTGATAATTTTCACTCTTGTACAATAGTCTTCAACTTATAAAAATTCTGCTCCTTGTTTTGTTGCTTTACTTGAATCAAATCGCTCATTTCTCTCGTTGCTTGTAAACCTCGAACGTGTTCAACTTTCCTTCAAATTTGTGATGCTCCTCTTGTTGATGATGATGGTGTTTCTATGGACTCATTGGTGTAGAGAGATAAGGTGGATGGTGCTAACTGCGAACAAGATTACAAGTGGTATGTAAGTTAGCAATTCGATGTCACCAACATGATTGATAAAATAGCACTCAAGAGATCAAAATAGTGCTTCTATGGTGGGAGGTTGGACAGCTCACCATTCTACCCTGAATTTACGTACGGTGACACACACTCCTAAAAGCACAAATTTAGACAGTACAAAGAATTGAAGGTCGGTGCCTCACATTATGTAACATGGGTAGTCTCCATTATAGGGGACCACTACTCTAATACCGAATTCGGTCAGACCTTATTTGCCACTTTGGCATGGTTAAATCCAACTTTAACTCTCATACAAGTAAGAAACCCGATCATGTTCTCTGTCATCTCTAAGTTCAGTCACTCTTATGAGATTCTCGATGTAATCTTAGCGACATGTATACTATGTGACTCTAAACTAACTACAAGTAGGAGTTTTATTCAAATATACAAAAAAATTAAAAATTTGACTCAAAAAGGCTAAAAACTCTATATGCAAATAAAACGCAAATTCTGAATGTGTAAAACCCGAAAATTCACATTGTTTGACTCCCCACACTTAAACTTCACATTGTCCTCAATGTGTAAAACCGAAAATTCTGAATTCTAACGTAACAGCAGATAAAACGCAAAAACTGTACAAATTGGTAAGGAATTTGGAAAAACTCCATTTCACAAAAGTTGTTCATCTACGTGTTTTCTACAAAGTTTCAAAAGGGCACAGTGTTTTGATAAACGGTCTGACAGTTATGGTCTCTGGACTGAACTACGTGCAGTCTGAATTTTTCTGACGAAAAGGTATTCGTCATAATTCTCTTCTAAGATAGATTCCTGACTCAATGAAATTAAACATGGGGATGCAAATATCATATGAAAACTATAAAAATAAATAAATAAAAGGGTTTAAGATACAAAACCTATGGGTTGCCTCCCATTTAGCGCTTGGTTTAAAGTCGTCAGCCCGACTCTTTTGGTATCGTCCATATACCAACAATCTGAAAAGTTGAGGATCCTTCCATAGAACCTGTTTTGCAAACACTAGCTTCACACAAATATTAGTAAAATAAAGCAAAGTGAAGCTATGAACCGATAAAAGCTTCCCCCACACTTATTCTTGTCCACACTTGGAAGTGTATAAAGAATATAGAAGTCGGGTACATCCACGGTTTCTTGTTCCATAACCTGCATAGTATGAGAATCAAGTTTCTCTAATGGCGGATAACGAGAAATAAAGTCATTCAATAATATTCTCGAAGCACATACATTCAAACCAATAAGAGGTAAATGAGAACAAATAATAGGCAAAGGGTTAGATAAACCTTGCACAATCTCTTGTATCACGGAATCCTCTTCGTCCTTGAAAAATTCAAGTGAATTATTCACCTCATGTATATCATGGTCCTCTATCAAACCTTGCAACCATTCTTCATCCGTTTCTGCCTTAACCAAAGTATCGACATAAACATCATCATTATAATCATATGCAAGCTCAATTGGGTCTTCCACAATATTGGTCATACCGGTCCACATTCTCAACATACTCCTCTTTGTTGTAAGGCACATACTCTTTTGCGGATCCAAATTTTATTATAAGAAACTTTTCTAGAACACTCAAAACGCATCATCCTCAAGCTCCACCCTTTGAATAGGCTCTTGATCATTATTAAGATCAATGCTCGAGTAATCTACACAAGTGTCGACATATTCCTCTTCGTCTTCATCTTGATCCCAAAAGACTCCTCGGAGATGTCACCATGAGTTGTTTCAAGCAATATATCATAATCACCGTCACTATCATAGTCAACATAAGATTGGTCCTCGCTGAATTTAGTGTTGCTAATCTCTAACTCATCCTTTTGAATAGGTGAATGATCATTATTAAGATCAAGAGTTGAGTTAACTACACAATTATCAACGAAAGTGCCCAAGGATTGGCCTTTTTCAACATTAGCATCAATCAAATATTCATCACAAACCATATGCACATTAGAATTATCCATATCTTCCTTGCATTGATCAATGCCTCTTCGCAAGCTAGAAATACCTTCGCGAAGTTCTTGGAGTTGCTCGTTTGCAGTCTCTTTAGCTTTTTGAAATTCCTCTTGTAAAAAGTTGGAAACTTGATCTATAAAGTTAGAGACTTTTTGTTCACGAGCATAAGAATCCTCCCATCCTTGTGGTTGTTCACACACATACCCGCCTATAAAGTTGTTGAGGAAACCATAAGGTTCCATGGAATATTGGTCATAACCAATGAATTGGTTTTGATTATACCCCTGGAATTGGTAGTTATCATATTGTTGAGGTTGTTGAAAACCGTATCTATCCATGTAGTATGCTCCTTCCATGAGAAACAAGCACCTGAAATAAAATTCTCAAAACTATGTTAAAACCCGAGAAAATAAAAACTAAAAACAAAACAAAAATAAGAAACCACAACCAAGTGACAAACCGGCCTCCCAAGAATTAGCAACGCCAAAATTTGACATTTGTCGAGTAGGCGTCAAAAATAAATTACACTTTCTTACTACTCAAAATATAAATATAGCAAGGGCAAGAAAGGATCGTTCCCACGAGAGGTCTAGGTTGTCAAATTGTTTTGGTATCTTATAAGTAGCATGGGGATTTTCTCGTTTGTGTAACTAAAAATACACAAAAAGTAAACAATAAATCAAGGATGAGAAAGTATTGGTCATGGATTTCGTTTTCATTCACAAACATGTTTTCAACACAATAACTAGAATTGATATTTTAATCTCAACTTTTATCAAAGGCCCTAGAATACCTTGATCGCAAGAATATCCCGCTAATCTCCTCTTGTCATCACCAAACACATTAAAAGATGCGAATATGAATTCTACCTAAAGGAACAACCTAACGTGTAAAAGCACTAATCAAATTTAATTCCCTAGATGCATTAAGTTCTATGAAATCAGGCCAATCAAAGCAATCGAACGTGTAAAAGCACTAATCCGATTTAACAAAGGTTATGGTTCACATATGATCATAAGAATATATCACTACAAACTATAATCATATTTATGCTACTTGCAATCCGGAATTATCACTTTTGCGTATAATAACCCTAATCTAGCAATAAAGATGAAAGCAAACTCAATCGATTCGCGACTCGACTAAACAAGCATTCAAATCATGTAACAATATTAATGGTGAATCATAAACGATAATATGAGAGAAAACTAATTTATTGCACAAAAACTCATGTTTGGAAAAATCCAACTTATTCCATAACCAATAATAAAACTCTAGCTCATATTCATGGAGTTCATAACAAGAAGAAAGAGAAAAAGTTTCATGTTGTAAACCCTAGAAAACAAAGTAGAGGCAAAAAGAATAGATAAAAGATATAAGATAAAGCTTTCTCAATTAGGTAAAAGTCCTCTCTTTTATATGTTTCTCAATTTCCATAAAGGATACTCCTTCCAATATTAGGTCTTCTCAAAACCCATCTCCAAGTGGTCCACCAAGCCCATGTGTGAGAAATACCCATGTGAAATTATGTACAAAAACCGTCGCCGGAAAACGGGATTATGACCGGAAATCGGCCGGAAAAGTCGCAAAACATCTCAATGTGACCGAAAAGTCAACTCAGGCCACTTAGGTCAAACGTGTCAAATCGGTCGGGTCAACGGGTCAACTCGGTCAAATCGGGGTCAACCTGGGTCAACACCGAAGTCGAGTGTGAGTCCACTGACTAGCTTGACCGAGTGAGTCGCTTGGCATTAGCACAGGCCAGTGTGTGTATTGCACCGAGATGGTGCATCTTCCACTTCGGCCATAATGGCTACTCCTCACTAAAGCCCTCTTCAACAGCCAACAGCTCCAGCTGCATTGCATAACTCCCAAGCTGCAGCTTCTCTGCATATCATTGCCTATTTCAACCACCTATTGTCACAGCAGCAGCTCATTTAACACCTGCACTTCATCCACCAGCATCACACAACCAACATCAGTTCAATACCCATATTGCAATCTCAATACCATCCTCTCAGTCTGAGCCATACCACCACCTGACACCACCTGCCAAACCTGCAGAAACATCTTCACTCCAGCTGCAATGTAACATGCCCTTATTCTTCACAGACTTGAGTTTCAACCTCCACATTCACTGCACCTGCCTAGTTATTACGCTTACCAGCTTCATCTCTTCTTGTCTTGTTTCCTCCCCCTGACCTGGCCATTTGCAAACGCATTCATCCCGGCTTGCCTCTTGCTTTCTTCTATATCAATTTCACCCATCTTGGTAACATCACCCAAACAACAAGTATCTCCTTTTCATCATTTCAAAGACAACCTCAACTCCATATTCCCCGTAATCAACAAAGATCGGCCGTGCCATCTTTATTTGCAACACCCACATAGATTCGTGGTAGCAATTGATTCTTGGCTACGAACATCACCTTCTCTTCACCTGAGCCGTTCTCCATAACTAGCTGCTTCAAGGCCATCAACTGTGGCTGCAACCTCAAGCCCTTCATCTCATTCTTGTACTTCTTCAATCCCCCAATTCCTTTGCTTATCTCATAAACAACGAAGAATCGACTCTTGCTTCGCCATTCCTTCTCTCAACCACAATTCTTTATAAACCTTGTACCAAAAATCCCATCGCAAAGAACACGGTGCCTCAACAACATTTCTTCCATCTTCTTCTCCATGTTGCTCAACTCAATCAAATCCCATTCATCTCGTAATTCCAACTTTGAATTCATGTCACCACTAAGCACCAATTAACTCGGCTACAACTTTTAAGTCCCATTTGCTTCAACCACCTCCTCAAGACCCATTACTCAGTTTGCACATCCATTTCCTGATCAAATACATTACAAAGACAACAACACCATTAATTGCTTCAAATCCTCAACATAGCTCTACAAATTCCAGGCAGCAGATCGTTCTCTTCTCACTTGATCTAGTCATGGCCAAACACATCCCTAACCTGTACAAAACCCATGTATTTCTCGGCTCTTTCCACAGCCTCCCAAAACCCACCTTCCGAGATCAATCAAACACACACAAACCCTTCATCTCGTCACCAATTTCAAATTCACATCAAACCCATCTTCTTTGCGGATCGATTTACAGTGTTCGGTTCAAACCCTTCTTCATATCTTCTTCTTAATCGAACTCCATCTCGACAAACCTTGAGAATCATCACAAATTTACTAAACTCGAATACCCATTCATCTGATTCTTCAACAACTCAATCATCAACGGATTCTCATTTCTTCTCTCAACTTGAACCCTAAAATAGTGAACCCTAGCTTCTTCTCGATCTTCCATTTATCTTGAACTCACTGATTTCGTTTTCAATTTCAGCTCCAATTACTTCAAATCTTCATCTTCAGCACAAAAAGATCTTGTTTGATTAACGATCTCATCAAACCCTCATCAAATTTAAGTTTCTCTATTAAGCAGCAGCAAACCTCAATGGCATCAAAGAAGCTTGAATTTTCTCTCTTCTCTCGATCCGGACTTCAATTTAACATCGCCTCTCAATCATTTCGGTGGAGAAGTAAATAAATGTTAGAGAAAACATTTCTCTCGGGTTAGGTTTAGGTGTAGGAATGGGATGGTTATTCCCACTTAGGTGGCTTCGATAAGGGCTACAATTTCTAGCGACCCCTAACCAATGATGGTTGTCGTTTAATACTCTTCCAAAAGAGAGTTGTCCCTTAACCTTGACTTGGGCTCCGATAGCGTTCGCCCATGAAATGACAATTTTGCCCTTTTGCTCCAATTGGGATGATTTCCCGCTTATTTTCCTCCGTGCGACTCAGTACCTAATAACTCAAAACACACGTAAAGTACATAATTCACAAGAAAAATAGCAAAGACAGCGTAACTACTAGATAGTAAATTAGGTGTTTTAGACACCTATCAACTGCATATCAAAAATTCTACGAGATGCGCGTTATCTTAGAGGTCGTCTACCAAAAAAATAAACGTCTATTTACGGAACTTAATGCTCATATATATGATTGGACCTAATTAGCGAAATGTGTTAGGTTATTCTTTAGGTAAATTTACATCTACAACTATCACTTGGGTAGTTAAAAATTCTTGATTATCTTTTAATATTTAATTTGGTTTTGATTTAGTTTTTATTACTTGCATAAAAATCGAAATTCCCCTTGGTTACTTAAATTAATTATAATTGAATATATAATAACCGTAACAACCTCCCCGTTAAACAAATTTCTTCTTGACATATACTTAATTTATATCTTTTTGAAGTGAGAAAGTGAGTGTAATTATGGTGCTCTACGACAAGCGATCAACTATCACTTGGGTAAAGCGGATCAACGACCCTCCCAGTGGAACACCGATAACTCTGTATCCTGAGACCATTCATGGGCTGACCAATTTACAAGTCATGTTAAATCGATTTGCATGCATACACCTAATTCTTAGTATGTATATGTTACCTTCATATTCTTGAGACAATATGTTCAATTAACACGGTTTGGCCATCAACGAATCTGTTGAGTGTGAACAACTTCGTCCGAAAAATAAAAAAAAACCGTAAAGACTTGACATTTGTCCCCTCATACCAAACATCATAATTTCGTCCTTGTTCTTAATTAACGGACCAAATATATATTTTTTCTTCCGTGGTTAGTCGTGATCCCCGCTTATGTTTGTGTTCTTTTTAGTTTGAGAGCTCTAAAACGTACTATCATTGGTTTATGTTCTCTTTGTGATCACCCTAATCTCATCTTACCATTATTGGTTTGAGAGCTCTAAAACTTGACAAAAGTTTGGTTCAAAACAAGAATGGACGAAATTTAATTTAGTCATGTGGATGGTTTCAATCAAACAAGAATAAACAAAATTGGTCTTCAACTCGGATTTGTTATTGTAGTATGAGATGGTTAGCTTAGCCCAAATAGTAAGGGATAGCGAGAGGTAAAAATGGAAATAAAAACTACTCCTCCGTCCCATTATTAAGTGACCTAGTTTAAGTTTGCACAATTTTTAAGGCAAATAAGGGAAAAGAGTATTTTTAAGCATATTTTACAATTATATCCTTATGGATAATAATTAATGAAATTTTGAAATGATTTATCTCTCAAACACCACCACGGATGTTCGCAAACTTCATACCATTGAAAAGCATTTTAAAACACCCACGTAAAGAATATAAACATGCCTATCAAATTATGCATATTTTTTATACTTCTTATATTTCTTATAATCAATTAAAATGATAAGTTTAGAAATATCTCATTATTTTTTAATATAGGTCACTTAATAGTGGGACAAAATGTAAAAGTAAATAGGTCACTTAATAGTGAGACGGAGAGTGGGCATGGTTAATGCATTATTATTAGGCCTCTTCCTATGCACATGCCAAAACATGGTATTTGGCATATATGCACCCACTATGGGTATGCTAAATCGCTGAGACTCATATGCCAATATGTTATTTCGGCATATAGGCATACACGACAGAGTTTCAATGAGCGATAGAGTCTTCGTCGCTCGATGGTCAAATGATCGCTCGATGGTCATTTAGTCGGCAAATGACAGTCAATCTATCGCTCGGTACTATGATAATCGCTCATCGGATCTTCATCCAAACGGCTAATATTTCCCCTACCGGATTTCAACCAATTCCAACCCAACTTCAAATTCATTTCACCATGCATAGTGCATAACCGAAGTGGATTTGACTACGGAGAAATAACATGGATCATGATAGTTAAGGTGAATTCATCTTAAGGTGAATTTTTCTTTTTATTGGTCTAATTCGCTACTATGAAGGTGAATTTTAATGAAATGTAAATCTGGTTTTAATCAATATTAATTTAAAAGATAATTTCCATTAATCTAAAAACAAAATTACATTTCACATTTCAACTAAAAGAAAACATTTTAACTACTCATTTCCTTGTCCGTTTCTCTCCGGACCAAAGATCCAATTGCCTCGCATTTTAGGATCCATAGAGTTGTTCAACAAACTAGTTAAGGTGCCGGTTTGAGACTGACTTGGTGGTTGAGTCTCATCAGAATCACCATAACCTTGATAAGCAATGGGAGTACGGGGTATGGGAACATTATACAAATCTTGAAATACGTGTGGTTGATATTGTTGCTGGAATGGTTGAAATGCTGATGAGGTTGAGGTAATTGGAGTATCTGATTTGTTTGCCTAACTACTTCCATGTTCACACCACCACCTGGAGTCAGTATGTCAGTTTGTGAATGACTAAACATACGTGTAGGAGTTGTATCCAAGCCAATGTTTTCTTCACCACCGCGTACTCCTTGAGTATCTAACACCATGTTTGGGGTTGAACTTTCTGGATCCTCCTCCATATGACGACGTCTCAATCTTCTTTCACCACTTTGGTCACTTCCACGACTTTGGGACTTCCACGACTTTGATGACTTCGACGACTTTGCTGACTTCCACCGGGACTCAATCCTGTACCAACTCCAACACCAGGACTCAAACCTCTACCAGCTCCAACACTGGGACTCATGTCATACATCATGCTTTCCCTCAAACTTTGCATCTGTTCCAAGTGCATATTCTGAAATCCCTGAAGAAGAGCCTCATAATTGTTACATCGGGTCTGATACTCCAACTCTGTAGCATTGACCCCGAGGTATGGATAAGTCCGAGTAGGTGCACTAGAAACAATTGGATAAGTAACAATCTCTCCAGATGTGCTGGATATAGTCTTTACTTCCCAAGAAAATGGTGGCATGTATGACGATGAACTTTGAGAAGGATATGCAAATACGTCACCCGTCTCTCGGGTGGAGGTTGGGAAGGAAGAAATTCATTGTCAAGTGGCAACCTACCTAAATGTGGAAATCCATACGACCCAAACTTTGCGGTTGCATGGAAATATTTGGCTTGAAAATAGTATTAAACCAAGATAGGTACTCATTTCTGTCCATCGGCTCCTTGATCAATTCATGACTTCTTGCCAACTATGACCTTCTCTTATCAATTTGAAGTAATCGTCCACAAACATCTCTTTGGGATAAGGGTTGATAGCTATCACTGATCTCCTTGCAACAAGAAGAAGCTGTCTTTCACCATAATACCAAACACCCTTTCTCAAATAGGGTCAGTATAACACCATCCTTCTAAGGCTTAACTCTACCATTATCTCGACCTAGTTCTTCTTGGAACTCTCAGTGCACAAGCTTCATATGGCCGTGAGATAAGGTTATGGCTTGTTCTACTCAACTGCTGAATCTTATGAACAATAGCAGTATGTTGACCATCTTCAATCTGTGTAGCTTCCCAATTCTCGGAATCATACTTTCGTATGATCGGAAATACATTCGTATAATTCTTAAGACAAGGTTCAAACACGTAAATATGTATACCACCAATATTTGAAAAAATAACATTCACCAGTTAATAACTTTTCCATATGAAAATGACAAATAAATACATAATGTGAAAAGATTGGTTATTACCTCCAGGATTCCCAAAAAGCATTAAAACTATCTTTATCACACGTCGAATTATCACTTAGGGCAATGTAAATCTACGATAAAATCGCAGTCCCCAATCATATGTTGGTGCTTGCTCTAAATCTTCTAATGCTTCGAGAAACCCAATTAACACTACCGGAGCTAGCATTTGGAAACAGACATTGGCCCAGTGTCCACAATACAAACAGACGTTCTAGCTCCTCAAAATGGTCGTGGATCAAATATTGATTACCACTTCCACATTTTCATTCATTTTTACAAACATAACGCTGGAAAAACTTTTCAACCCATACGCTTTTAATTGTCTATGTGTAGGATTTCCTCCTAATTCATTTGAGTATAAAGGAAGTCTTTCTTTCCATCTATCTTCTGATACCCACTTTAGTCTATTAAATGGAATTAAGTTCCCTTGGCATGGAATTCCGGTTAACATCTATAAATCTCTCGGTGTAACTATTAACAATAATTATTCATAATTAGAATTTGTTGATTTTTATGAAACAAAACACATAATCTAAAAATTAAATAACTAGAAAAGACCGACTTACCAGCATTCAAAGTCCTTGAAAAGAACGTGTTTGTAGTCTTCCACCATCGTTCTAATATAACTTGAACACCTTGAGTCCTGTGGTTTCTAGGTTGTATTTGATATAGATGTCGCCAAGGATATCTTCTCACTCTCTCTTGAACAGCACCAGGAAGTAATTCAAAAATTCTACGTAACTCAGTCCATCCACCTCTTAGATGTATGGCGTTGTCATCGCCTCATTATCGAAAGGTGATTAGAGAATACACCTTCACCTCTTACTAGTCTAACATTATTAAACTCATAATTTGTATCCACAACAAAACTTACTCCACTGCCTGGGGTACTTGTAGATGCTTTCCATTTTTTGTTTCTTTTTTTTTCTCTCCATATCTGATTAAGATAATCGTTTCAGAAGGTTTTCAGAAGAAGAATTGAGAAGAAAATCAGTGGTTTTCAGAAGAATTGAGAAGAGTTTAGAAGAGCGGTGGGAGTATAGTTGCTGGTGTATTTATAGCGGCGAAACTCGAACGGGTGGCGATATTGATTATATCGACAATGATATAGTGAATTTCGAGCGATATTGTCAATATCTCTCGCTAGGGAGTCGATCGCTCAAATGGTTTCCCCATAGTGGCGCAAATGGTTTGGCATGCCACCTGGCATGCCAAACACCATTTTTTTGGCATGTGCATAGGAAGAGGCCTTAGATAGGGTTTTTATCTGTATCTCTCTCCTTTGTCAGTTTCCTTTTTTTTTTTTTTTTTTTTTTTGAAAAGTGTCAGTTTCCTCTTGGGTGTTCGTTCTTTCCGTCTTGTATACTCTTTTTCGTTTTCAATTTATCTTTAACCTTTCTACCTACTCCGGAGAAAAAAATCTGAAATTTCACATGGGCTCTTCAGGGTCCTACTTATACACCAAAGTATAAGATGGATTTTTTCTTTTCTTATACTCCCTTCGTCCCAAATTAATTGAGCTAATTGGTTTTAAATTTTGTCCCACAAATAATTGAGCTATCTCACTAATCAAGAGATATGTTTAAAACAACCTTTTAAATTGATTATTGTTCTATAAGAAATATGTATAATTTGATAGACATGTTTATATTCGTTACGTATGTGTTTTAAAAGGCTTTTCAATGATACAAAGTTTACGAAAAACGTGGTGTATAGTTTAAGAGATAAATCATTTCTAAGTTTCACTAATTATTATCCATAAAGGTATAATTGTAAGAATACTTAAACATACTCCCATTATCTTCTTGCCTTAATAATTGTGGAAACTACAAATAGCTCAGTTAATTTGGGACGGAGGGAGTAAGAAATAACTTTTATAAAAAAAAATGAACTAAACATTTGTATTGTGTTTCATCAACTTCTCTCTGTAGTGCATGATTGCTAAAGGCTAGTATCAGCATTAACGGGGTTTGTATCGTTTGAATGGTCAAACTGTCAGGATCACTCATAAGATTTTTGTCTTACATAAATAGTACCAGCCTTTAGCAATCGTGAATGAACGCTTTTCGCGTGTCTTAAAAATCACCGACAACTATCGCCCCAAAAATTCCATTATGATTTATAAATGCTAGTGATTCAAAATTTGCAAATTGATCCAACCTTAGTAAGAGACTCAAAAATGCCTTTGCCCTAAAAGTTAGCCGTTTCTTAGAGTTTGTCAAATGGCCCAAACGTTAGATCATAGTAATGCAATTTTACCTTGTGACCCAAAAATCATTGTGGATCGAAACATCTCCATATGATCTAGACTAGAGTTTGCATCCCGAGAAGAAATGCACTACTTATAACTCGAAATCTATCATGTGATCAACTGGTGCTATCGACCCAAAACAACTTCTTATTTTTTGTTACATTGTGACTTTGCTGGACAAGTTTGGGTGGAGTTTTGAGTAAGTTGATGTGGTTTTATTCCATGCATGTAGAAGTTATTTCTTCTATACAATGTTGGCAGAATTTGCACATGATCGTCGTATGTGTCAAAAATAATTTCACTTTCTCACTCAACTAAAATAAATGAAGTATGTGGTAAGAAAGAGTTCGTTCCCACGGAGAGGCTTTTGTTGTTATGTAAATTTTAGTTTCTTAGTAACCCAGGGGGGGATTTTTGTTTATCAATGCAATAAAAATAATTGAAAGCAAAGTAATTAATTGGAATAATCAATAAGAGGAAGATATTGGTCACGGGATAGTACCATCCTCTC
>JAJJWW010009735.1:0-95909 GCA_023531295.1 Papaver armeniacum | reverse complement strand
TCAATTCGACAAATTAATGATTTTTGATAATCTTACGTGCAACTAAGCAAGTATTGCTCAATTCGACAAATTACTGATGAATTACCGAATATTGATAGTTGGATCAATATTCGAGCAATTGAGCAAGTATTGCTCAATTCGACGAATTATTTATTGGTGACGTGACCCAATAAAATATTAATTAAAATATTGGTAGGTTACCGAGTATTATATAATTAATTCAGATGTTGGTTGCTGAATCAATTATAATTTTATTAGTGTTTGAACTTGCTCAGAATGATGATTTCGTAGAGCGTTTTATTCGAAACCCTAATTTTTGATCAATCCTTCATTAATTGGCGAATTGCTGAAAATTGGTCATGAGTGAAGAGGGATCGACCACATGGGATAATGAGCGTCCATGTGGTGCCCAGTGCTTGAGTGAGCACGCACCAGGGTTCTCAGTTTGAGAGTTGGTGAAAGAATGATGATTAAATGTCGGTTTCATCATTTTCTGAAATATTGCTGGATTCAGCATTAGGTGATCAAACCTAAATATGAGAGATGGGACCGACCAAGAGAGCATGGGACCGGCTCTTTGTGGTCACGGGACCACTTGTTGGTCATTTGAAGAATTCTCCAGTTGATTGGAGAGAGTTTGGGCCCAGTATGAGCAATTGAGCAAATTAGGTCAGAATTATGAAAACGTGTGGGACCGGCTTTGTGCAAGCCCTAGGAATGACTCTGGTCGGTCATGAAGGCATGCATGCGTTTCCGTGGTGCCCGTGTCTCCATACTGAGAGTTTCAGTATTTTCTGATGTGCGTTCGAGTGACATTGTGAATTTTCAGAAGAGTTTCATCTTGACTGAAATTCTTGATTTTTGTTGGAATTAGCATGTATGCTCAATTCATCAATATTTTGAAAATATTAAAATAAAAGTGTTTTAATATTTAAAATTGGCGTGAGAGGCTAGCCAGTCGTGTAACTATGTTGGCTTTTGGTTTTTCGTGATCTGAGCAATATATGAGAAAATATGAAGAAATCATGAATTTTGCTCAAACCTAGGAGATTCATGAATTGAGGGAAATAATTATAAAAGACTAGGGATTGTAAGGTGTGGGACCGGCCACGGCTAGGGCATGGCCGGCCGGCTAGGTTTCCCGGTCCCGCACACCTTTCCTTATTTTATATTATTTTTCATGAATCCTTGAAGTTATGGAGAATCCTTGAAGTTATGGAGAATCCATGAGTTTTGTTGAAAACAAAGAAGTTTCGTGAGATTAGGGAATTATAAAAGCTAAGGATTGTGAGGTGTGACCGACCACGGCCCGGGCATGGCCGGCTGGCTAGGTTGCCCGGTCCCGCACACTTTTTCTTATTTTATAATATTATTTCATTAATCCATGAAGTTATGGAGGATTCATGAGTTTTTGCAAAAACAAGGAAAGTTGCTAAAACCAAGGAGTTTTCATGAGTTAATGAAAGAACAAAAAATAAGGAAAATAATGGGAGAGGCATGGACCGACCATGGCTAGGGCACGGCCGGCCGGCCGGTGGGCCCGGCCCTGGGCGCCTCTTATTATTTTATTAATATTTATTGTTTTCTCCTGTTTTGCGTAGGATTCCTCATTGTTTCATATTTTTGGATGCTCGTTCGTGCATCCGGGTGCTCAGTCGTGCATTATTGTCGAATACACTTGCACCATTTTTGTGGGGCTTACTCAGTGGTAGTCCAGACGCCCGGTTGTTGAGTATTTATTACTAATTTAAGAAATTCAGTGGAGAATAATTCATGAAACTGAGTAACAAAAATGAATAGTTGTTTATTATTAATTCATAGGATCAACTGTGGATTCGACTACGAATTTAGAATAATAAAACAAGCATTACCATCCTATGGGATCGTGGATTCGACCATAGAATCAGAGTAATTAAAATTATCTATCACCATTTCATGAGATCAGCTGTGGATTCGATCATGAAATCGGAATAATGAGATAATGTAGTAGTTTATTGCAATTCAATGAGATCAAGCCGTGGATTCGGTCATGGAATCGGAGCAATTGTTTATTGTCATTCCATGGGATCAGGTGGATTCGACCATGGAATAGGAGCAATTGTTATTGCCATTCCATGGGATCAAGCCGTGGATTCGATCATGGAATAGGAGCAATTATAGATCATTCTGGGAATTCAGTGGTGAATGTCACAGCAGAATTAATCTATTGCAGAAAAGATATTAGCCAGTTAAAGCGTCACATCCATTCTGAATGGTGCATAGTTAGGGAGTCACAGTGTTGTTTACGACCTGAAGGCGTTAGTGTTCTCAATCTACGGAGAACCGCCTGAATCTATGCACGGTCTCTCCACATAATCAGGGAACGGTGAGTGTCACCGACGTCCTGAAGGCGTCCGCTGCCCAACTATTCTTCTATGTGGAGGTGGGTCTCTCTCCTGCAGTTAAGGAACAGTGAGTATCACCGTCGTCCTGAAGGCGTTAAGCTTTCAATCTACGGAGAACCGCCCAAATACGTTTTTCTGCATAGAGGTCACGACGAAATGCCAGGGATCGAACGCTCAGCTAGTGGAGGCTTTTAGAAAACATATTCATCATGGCTTCGTAAAATATGAATCGTTGCATGCCTGAAAGCCGTGTCAAAAATATGCCTCATAATTTTACGGTTTTGCCCTTTGTTAAAAATCCACCATCAACAGGGAGTACTTTTAGATTCGAGAGATCAATCTGTAAGACTCTGGCCTAAACCAAGAAATGGCCGTTCCAGATTCAATTCGGTCACAAGGTGAAGGAGAAGGGTTGATCTTACGGAGGGAAGCGGAGAAGGTGTTTGAGATCAGAATGTTGAATTATGAAGGTGTGATTGTTTTATGACTTGTATCAGAATATGGTTTCTGGATACTTGTGTTGATAACACTTGTCTTGTTTGGAATAGGTTGAAAACCTATTTATACAAGTCATTGAGCACACCCTGATCTCATAGGAAGTGGAAGAAGTTGAGTAGTGGAGAAGTAGAATTGTGTAGAAAGTGGTGATCATCATGTTTCCATTATGAGGGAGGACTAGTCACACTTTCACCCACTACTCTCATTACTGTTAACCGTCCGTCCTTTTCTGACACTTTCTCGTAATGGGCGCATTGCACGCCGCACGCTGTAAACCGCCAAGCCAATACCCCAGTGAGCATCCCCCAGTTTGTGACATGTTTAATGTCTCGAGTGAATGGGTCAAGTCATGAGACTTGCCGCTAAAATCAGCACATAGTGCTTTTAGGTTAAATGATAAGTTATTCGTGAAATCAATATTTACATATCATTGCTTATAATCGATGTATATAAAGCATCGCTTTCAAATAAGCAGTTGAAAAAAAAATCGATGTGCTAGAAGCATTGTTGTTTTAGAGCTCGATCGAATCAGTCACGAATTGAGCGTCTTAAAGAAGTAGCATGACCGGCCACCTTTGGGTGATCGTTTGAGGACCCTATGGGCGAGCTATCACTTGATCGATCGCTCCATGTGAAGGAGGGGTGGCCGATGATTACAATGCTACCCTGTTGGTTTTATGAAAATAAATCTACACCATCCAATAAGGCTAGCGAAGTTGGATGGACGAGATGATTTGCGACAGTTATATATTTCCGTTGAAGCAATTTAGGGTTTAGAAACCATGCGTCCAAACCTATTTTGGCTAATTGAATCAAAGCGCTGGGCGCTGATTTGAACAGGCCGATAGGCCATGTGCAAAGACGAGCCGCTTGTGAGCACGTTGACATCTCCTGGGCCATCTAAAATTAGATCTAAGCCACTCAATTTGGATGGAAAAGATGGGTGGTCAGGATTGATTTGCGATAGTTATATCATGCCGCAACCCATATTAGGGTTTTGGAATGACGCGTTCGCTCTAGTTTGGGCAAACATTTTGACATTCTCTGGACTTGCCGTGGGCAGGTCGATCGTCCAAGGGAGAAGTTGGGCCGCCAACGAACATGCCAGCACTTCTTTGATCGTTCGAACTGCGATCAACGCCGTCCAACTAGGCCGGCTAAGTTGGACGGATACAATGGGTTTTGAGACCGTTTTTGCCGGTCTTAGCTCGTTTGAGCTTGTTTTGCCAATAGCTCGATCACCCACATTAGGGTCAATCGTTCGAAGCGTTGCGGATGTACTAGATGGGATTCGCTCGATTGGGATGCTAGTGGGCCCGCCGGTGGTCATCGTGATGATTACCTAATTCTGCCAGGAGTAGGATAGGCTTGTTGAATTGCGTGGCCAAATTGTGTGGCCGTGATCGTTTCTTAAAACTGATACAGACAGTCTAGATTTTCCTTAAGGAATTAAAACGCTTTTAATCGCGTTAACTTTTAATTAAAAAGTGTGTGAACACGCTGATCTATGTGTCAGATGGTGATGTAGCCTATGTGAGTGTTTTCATACAGGCCTCAATATTGACACTACGGGAGATTTACGCTACTCCGATGCTAGTGAACGTTAATCGTCATGTCATGCCAATATTGAGAGTTCAGCTGAGAACATAGCATAGGAAAACACTAGGCGGGTCAATGCATTAGTGAATAATGCAATAGGTTAAAGTTTACAGAATATCGGGGTTATTGCTTCATGCACCATTCTGAATAAACTTCGTAAATATGTTGAATTGCTCAATAATATGTAAGTAAAGAAGTCTGGACACTCATTACTTTTAAATGGCCTTTATTCCTTTGCAGGATGACAACGCATTAAATACATGATTTTATAATTTTGACCCTGAACTAAAAACCACCATCAACACCCGTACGCATACTTAAGCTGGTTACTTTGTCAAATCGGTCAGTTCATGGACTTAAACATTTAAATCATAAGGAATGCAATCTTTGCAAACCGTGGCTATAATGTTCATGATTGATTCAAGTGAATCAAACCGATTTGGTTTCAATTGTGTTTTCTATGCAATTGAACAACTCTTTAACTAGTTTCATTTGAGTAATTTGAACTAGTTATGGTTAAGATGAATAAGGTTGATATGAGAGTAATCATATGGCTAACCTCGGTTAACTATTTTTGAACCAACATGGTGTACACGTTTAGGTACGATTACATAAACCTAAATCAGGGTACATTTCATTTGTCTGTAACAAGCCAAGTTCGATCTAACGGTTGAAAGATATTAGCTCGGGAGAATCAGGTTTTTCATCTAACGGTGAATATTGAATGCTTTGTTACCAAGGTAACTTAGATTAAAAATCCTGATTTGAAAGACTATATAAAGGAGAACTCTAGCAACTTGGAAACCTAATCCCCACACCTCCTTTGTGTTACTAGTTGCATAACTAGAGTCGATTCTCCTTTAACCTTAAGTTTCTTCTCGAGACCCTGTAGGTTAACGACTTGAAGACTTCATTGGGATTGTGAAGCCAGACCCACCTATTATCTTTGTAGTTGCGTGATCTGATCTTGCTGTTTCTATCGTGTTGAGTACAAATAAAAATAATTGGCTCGATATTTTATATCTCCGATAGGCAAGATAGAAAAGTAATCACAAACAACTTCGTCTCATCGTTTGTGATTCCACAAATCTTCTTTCGCAAGTCGATTAAGATTATTATGAGGTGATTGATAATTCTAGGCTGTTCTTCGGGAATATAAGTCTGGGTTATCGATTGGTTCCTGTTCACCTTGATTTATCAAAAGACGGAACAAAAACTCTTGGGTATTTCTGTGGGAGACAGATTTATTCAATCCTATAGACTTTTCTGTGTGAGACAGATTTGTCTATCAAGTCTTCGACTTTGGGTCGTAGCAACTCTTGGTTGTGGGTGAGATCAACTAAGGGAATCAAGTGCTTAGTATCCTGCTGGGATCAGAGACATAAGGAGTGCAACTGTACCTTGAATCAGTGTGAGATTGATTAGGGTTCAACTACAGTCCAGTCCGAAGTTAATTGGTAGTAAGCTAGTGTCTGTAGCGGCTTAATACAGTGTGGTATTCAATCTGGACTAGGTCCCGAGGTTTTTCTTCATTTGCGGTTTCCTCGTTAACAAAATTCTGGTGTCTGTGTTATTTCTTTTCCGCATTATATTTTGTTTTATAATTGAAATATCACAGGTTGTGCGTTAAGACCAATCAATTAGAATATCCAACCTTGGGTTATTGATTTACATTGATTGACACTTGAACATTGATCTTTGGTACCGTTCAAGTTACTCCTCTTATTCAATCGGGCTCGCAGATTTCTATTTGTTGATTGCGGATTGAATTAAGAGTTAGAGATATTAAACTCTTTGATATACTTTACTCTAGATTGAGTCTGACTGTCTAGTTGATTCTCTAGAAAGTGTATTGGAGTAAGTCCTCTCAGATTGCTAAATGAATTGTTGGGTGTGGTTGTTAGACCCCCGCATTTTCAGAAGGAATCTCTCAAGCAAAAGGAAAAGGAATTAGAGCTAAAAGAGGAAATTAAAGGAATTTGGCTCAAATAAGGAAACCTATGGTTTTCTTACTTCTAAAATTCCTCCAAGCCGTGGTAAAGCCCTCCCTTGCGCATGAATTCTCTCCTAGTCCAGTGGGACGTCACTTATTCTCTCGGAACTTTCTCGGAAGCGCCAAAGCCGAAGAGAATTAGGGTTTTGACGAAAATAACCTTAATTTTAAGTATTTGACAAAAAAAAAGGATTTATCCTAGAAGTGAGAGAGAGACGAGCCTCTCCACACTCTCTTGGATGGTTCTCTACACCTATAAAAACCCTTTTCACCTTATCTCTTCAATAAAAACGAGCTTAGAAGGGATTTTGACCAAAATACCCTTATTTCATGATTTTGAGTATTTATCAAAGTAGGAGAACCTAACGCGTAAGGGACCGACCAAGTGAACTTCTAATCATACCCGAGGCCTCATAAGCATGTATATTAAGTTCTCTAAGTATTCTAAGATAGACGAGATTGAAAACAGAACCTAAAAAGGCTGAATTTCAGAGAAAATAAAGGGAGTTTATCTCAAACGAGGAAGTTCGAGCTCATGATTTTCAAAAACAGAACCAGAAAGGCGTCACCCTATATTTCAAGTCATGTCCATACCCAGGAAATCTCAAGGAGTCTCTCATGTCGAAAAAAATCAGACTCATACTGGGTTTTGAAGAAAATACCCTTGGGTTCAAAAATAGATTTTTTCTATCGGAAAAAGGTGTCTGATTGGTATAAAGGATTGAACGAGTTCTCATCACATAAGGTACTAACCCCTAAAGACGTATGCATGCTTACCAAGCCTTGTCAAGTCTCTCGAGAGTATCTGAAGGAATCAGACACAAACAAAAGAGGAATTGGGGTTTTAGTGAAATACAAGCCTGAACTCATAATCCGTATGGGATAAGGACTCTACAATTCAGATAAGAGTATCTCTCTTCTCTCATGGCTCTTCACCAACATCACGTCCATCCAGGAAGCCGCTCAAAACTCTCTCTTCCACATACTCGCCTGTACAAACTCGGAAGCTCAAGGATGCACAAAGAGAGAAAATTAGGGTTTTGGCCAAGTAAAGATTTAATTAACAATTCCATTCGCTCAAGACGTAGATTTTGTCTCATCAAGACTCCATTATCATGATATTAACATCTCCCAACACAAAATCCTAGGAAGTTCCCAAGTACATAATCGATTCCAAGATCAGAGTCATAACAATCAAAAACTAAACATCAGTTCGGGAACTCCGCAAGTCTGAAAGACCGTGTGGATTGTAATTTCGTATTGAATGATTTGTCACCATCTATATACTCATTATAGAACAATCAAGGTTCTAATTTGAGTAGACTCTGAGTAGGGGACTTAATGTAGATGGTGAAATTTGGATAAAGGGCAAAAGCATTATTTCAAGACCATAGACAAAGACTCTCACAGGAGATTTTAAGCCCTTAGTCCTCAAGGCACCCATAGCCACGATTTCTAGTATAGTCCCCGCACTGATGGTCGCGATGCCGTGATTCTTAGTGCACATCCTCGATGAGATACTGCTGGTCACGTAGGTTCTGTAGAGCGTAAAACATCCCCGGCGGACTTATGAACCAGAACAGCCACAATTCCAGCATGTCTTCGCGAGACGCATATGATTATGATGCCATGATTCCTAGTATACATCCCCGACGAGATACTGCTGGTCATGTAGGCTTTGTAGATGCGTAAAAAACGTCTCCGACGGACTTATGACCCAGAGCGGAGACATACATGTCTCTTATAAGCACGACTCACCCTATTTGAGATCAATGACTGAATCCTAATACACTATCGCGAGATACACTGGTCATGTCTACTCTAGGCTCTGACTCATCGCGAGATACACTGGTCATGTAATAAAATAGCTAAATTTCAGGGGTGGGATTTGGTTTGGTTGGGTCAACCCACCCGATAATGTATTTCAAAACTTTGGACAAGTTTGGATACAAATTTTACAAAATCGAGTTAAGTTTGGCAAGCGTGGCACGAACATCACTTATCCGAGCAACCCACCCAACCCGAAGAACTATAAGTACTTATATAAATTATTTTTGTAATTGGTATTATCATTTATTAGGAGTAAGTTTTAGCTATTATCCTGTAATCTATTAATGAAACTATAAATTATCTATCTCATTAATAATTCAATATGAAAAAAATATTATATTATTGTAAATAATCTTAAATTATTTGGAAATTAGAGATAAATACAATAATTAAATCTTACTATTACTAAATCTTGATATCATCACGTTAAATTAAAATGAATTTTAAGACTTAAACTAGAACACCGCTACCACGGTGGGAGGGCCGACCGAAGAAAAAAAGGAAACACTGTAAAAAAAGGAAACAACTGTAAAAGAAAATTTATGCCTAAAGTGAAAGTATCACTTTTCCTGAAATGGAGGGAGTACATCGTTTTATTAGTTGCAATGGAAAATTTGTGTTATGCATCCTTTGGGGTGGTTTGCATAATGACTATGAAATCAATTTTTGAAAATTATGCCTAAAATAATAAACACCTCTGAATTTTCCGTAAAAACTTTAAAATTGATATTATTGTTTGTACTAATTGTTTAGATCTCTTTAAAATCTTTCCAACGATATAAAATTTGTAAAATTCCACAGCACGGATTTTTAGATATGTTATATTCTAGTTTGTTTGCCAATTATACTTCTGAAAAAATATGATATATAAGGAATTATAATACAATTTGACTCTTATACCTATTTACCCTTCCTATTTGATTTATTTACGAAAATGTCTAATAAATATTTGCCCTTTCTCTTCGGTTTATTTACGAAAATGTCTAATACCTATTTGCCATTCCTTTTCGGTTTATTTATGAAAATGTCTAAAGAAAAAAAAAATCGATTCAGATGGGCATTTTTGGTTTTTCGGCTCGAACCATTTCCAATCTTTTGGTGTCAATTGATCACTTACATATTGCAAAAAAGTGACCATATAGAAGATCCTCCCTCCCTCGCTTCGCTCGGCCGGCCGGCCCAATTAGGACAATTAGGTTTTACGTACATATATACAAGCCTGTTAACGAGTCAATTTTTACCGATAAAAACACCATCATCTATTTTCTACCAAGGAGCATTAGTCATTACTATACCGAGTCAAATTCTGGTGTACACAAGAACTAAAAATGAAACATCATCTGTGAACACAGATATAACGATGATAGCATCGTGTCCACAATCAAAGTTCTCAGTTCTGATAAAATACGATAATAGTTAAAGTAAATACAAGATGGTGTCTAAACTTCTATCAGAAACTCTGAGCCTCGGGCTCGTCCTTGTTTCCATTCTACTTTGCATCATAGATACGTCTATGATGATTAGAACGATGCATAACAGAAATATATTAAAACCATAAGTGCAGAATGTAAATAAGTCGATGATTTACGTGGTTCAGCACTAAGGCCTACGTCCACGGGGTGGGGGTGGGGGTGGGGGGGTTGGGTTTTTCACTATGGATCATATAAGGTTACAAGTGATAGTCGAATGACTCTGAGTAGGGAACGATGATAGAGGAATGTAGATAAAACTCATACTTACTATTACAATCTCTCTCTTCCTAACAATAGTTCTCTCTCCTAAGATTTGGTCGACCCCTTCTTCCAAGGTTGAACATGGTACTTATAGGCACTTTTGCGTGGGCCACCTCTCACCTGACACCACTGATGCTTATCATCTCGGATACTGCGTCGATCCCGACGGCTATCTTTGGGATTACCCGATGCTTCCAATGGTATCATATTGTAACGATGGTGCACCTCTCTTTCCTCCATAGGATTCTTGACACGTATCCTATGTTCGTAGTATTTATTGCGGGTAGTTGGGTTGTCCGCATGCGTTAGACAGTTGTTGCTGCAGCTGTCACCTTCTCATTAATGAGGGTCATCTCATTCGTCCATTTCGGATCTATCTTGGGATGATGAAAAATAACCTTTCTATGGTACTTAGCGACGGTCTATCCATCAGGTACTCCTTAACCTGCCAGTCGTCGGATTCGTATGATGATGGATACGTGGTAGATGATGGTGATGCATGCCCGTTGGGTGCAACAACGTGGCATCATTGTCTCGATGCTTTTCCGCCTTGTGGCATACACGTATTTTCTTCTTGACACGTGGCTGATTGTTGATTATGTGTATACAATTTGCCCTTCTTCTAAGTTTGAAGTTAGTCAAAGTTTGAAGAAAAACTCTTCAATTCCCGCAATAACTTCCCCTAGATTTTCGGGCACGTTTTCCACTCCTAGCAATTACTTCTTCCTGATTTTCGGGGCGGTTTTCTCCCACTTATTACAGTTATAAATATGAGAGAGGGGGCCGGCTAAATAACTTTTATCTTTCCCTCATTCTTATTCTCGTCTTCTTCTGGTGTTCTTTAGAGAGCATTAACTCCTTCTGTTCTTTTTTGTTCTTTTCTCCTCTACTTTTTCTTTGGATCCTAGTACTTGACTAGGTTTGTTATTACTTCGGTTTCTGATACTTCCTTGTCTAAGAAAATTTGTTTATCAGTCGCTTTCCATTGTCAGGTATCCTGATTTTTACACTTAATCATTACTTTTTTAGTTTCTGCTGTCGCCATTCTTATTGTCTTGCTGCTGTCGTTTTTAATTTCTGTTGCTGGTTGTAGTGTTCCTGGGTTTTGTGATGGAGAACATGATATACGAAAGTATATATACTTTCCCATGTTCTTCATCACAAAATCTGGAATCATATGGTTTCATTACTTCTGGGTTTTTTCTTGTGTTTTAATGGTGTTCTTGATGCGGAATGATGATCACAAATCCATTTTTTTGACCTTCGTTACTCTTTGATGCCCCTTTCAAGTAACTATGGAAGGTAACAATCGGAAACATAGTCCTTATAGATCTCCGCCGCTGAGTCCTTATAGATTTCCATAAGCTAGAAGTCCCGACAGATCTCCGCCGAAAGGAGCGCCACCAAGATCTTCTCAATCAGATTTTCGTCCTCGTAGAACCTCCTCGTCATCTGATCCGAAGGTTGCTTCTCAAAAGACGGAGGATCAAGTAAGAGGTTCTCGTTACACAGTTGATCATCCGGTAGGCAGGTCTTCTTCACAGCGTTCGGAGCCTCTGGAGGATCAACATATTCGCTCTATTGCTCCTCCTAATCCTTCGTCTTCTCAGAAATCTAAAACTTCGTAGAAAGCCCCTTCGTCGAAGAAGGATCTGGATCTGTCTAGGAACCCTGTGGTGAAAAGAAATTATTCGGATGTGAGTCCCCCGAAGAAGCCGTCATCGGGTAAAGCAACGTCTTCTGGGGTTGCCCATTCTGAACGAACTGCTCTTGCTCCGAAGAAGAAGAAGCGGGCTCCTGTCTCCTTCAAACACATTGACCTCGAAGAGTTTAAAGTGAGGCACGGTCTTGAGCATTTTGAGGTTCGTTTTTACAATCAAGGTGACATCTAACTTATGACATGATAAAAAATTATAAGTACGATTCCCAACATCTTTTGACGACCGTATGAGCCTTCGAAGCAGGTTTGATGCTTCCCTTGTATAAGTGGGGA
The DNA here is from genome assembly GCA_023531295.1 of Papaver armeniacum. Classification (NCBI taxonomy): domain Eukaryota; kingdom Viridiplantae; phylum Streptophyta; class Magnoliopsida; order Ranunculales; family Papaveraceae; genus Papaver; species Papaver armeniacum. The sequence continues at coordinate 83,879 of JAJJWW010009735.1, read as the reverse complement.
CATTCATTTTATTACGACGTGTTGGCTCGTCGTGTGGATGGCTCTACTTCTCATACCCACTGCCGCTCGGTTGTTCAATTAAGTGGGAACTGTTAGAGCACTGCTCGGTCGAACTCACAAGCGTTGTTATCTCAAGCTTGTTGTCAAGTTTAGTTGCCAAAACTATAAGTCTTGATTTCTATTCTACTTATAGCTAATTCTCGGACTAGGATATAAAGTGTAGTTGAGCTTTAGACTCCATGGCGATCATCATACAAAGACGAAGAACTACTCAAGGAACTGGTGGAACTTCATCGACTAAAAGGTATGTGGAGACTTGAACTTATCTATCACTCAAAAGTCTATATACTCTATCTCCTACCTTGAGACAAAAGTCGTATTGCTATATAGACTTTGATAATACACATTTGCTATTTCGAGCCGAGTTTATCTCGCTTATCTATTTCTCGAAATATGTGTTAGTAAGGTTTCGCTTTGGCCAAGTTCATCTTTACTAGTGACGAAAGTCATATTAAGTTTCAATTACTTGAAAATTGCTTTGACGAAAAATAGCTTGTAAACAACAACTATATAACGTCCTCTAAGAATGTTTCAGTGATTGAAATGAGAGTTTAGAATATATAACCATGGTTGGATATAAACATTGTGTGATAACTCATACGTGTGTAAGTCTTTATTCCTTGAACCAAAGTATGCGTACTTTGCTGCTCAGGAAAATCGGAACTAAATTCCGCCTACTAGTACGCGCACTGTCGGAAGTTCACATCCCGTGAATTTCTGGTGGAGTTTGTGAACTGAAAACAAACTTATTCCGGGTACTTAAGTTCGCATACCAGTATGCGTACATAAGTTGGTTTTTTTATAAAAACGATTATTCGTTAACTTAAACTTATATTAACTAAGGAATGCATGTTTGCAAACCGTGGCTAAAAAGTTCATAAATCGATTCGAGTGAATCAAATCGTTTTTGCTTCGATTGTGTCTATTATAAAGATCTAAGCAATTGAACGACTCTCTAACTAGTTCATTTGAGTCATTTTAACTAGTTATGGTAAAGAAGAATATGGTTGATATGAAAGTGCTCATATGGCTAACCATTTGGTTAACTACTGTTGAACCAACTAAGTGTACATGTTTGGGTACGGTTACACAAACCTAAATAAACGTGCATTTCATTTGTGTGTAACAAGCTAAGTTTCGATCTAACGGTTGAAAGATATTAGCTTGAATCTAATCAGGTTTTCATCTAACGGTGAATATTGAATGCTTTGTTACCAAGGTAACTTAGATTGCAAACCCTGATTTGAAGACTATATAAAGGAGAACTCTAGCAACTGGGAAGCCTAATCCCCATACCTCCTGTGTGATACTAGTTGTATTAGCTAGAGTCGATTCTCCTTTAACCTTAGGTTTCTATCGAGACCCTGTAGGTTAACGACTTGAAGACTTCATTGGGATTGTGAAGCCAGACCCAACTATTTTCTTTGTAGTTGCGTGATCTGATCTTGTTGTTTCTATCGTACTAAGTACAATCGTAAGATTGGCTTGAGATTGATTTCTCCAATAGGCAAGATTAAAAGAAGTCACAAACATCTTCGTCTCATCATTCGTGATTCCGCAATATCTTCTTTCGCTAGTCGATTAAGATTATTGTGAGGTGATTGATAATTCTAGGCTGTTCTTCGGGAATATATGTCCGGGTTATCAATTGGTTCCTGTTCACCTTGATTTATCAAAAGACGGAACAAAAACTCGTAGGTATTTCTGTGTGAGACAGATTTATCTATTACCGTAGACTTTTCTGTGTGATACAGATTTGTTTATTAAAGTCTTCGACTTTGGGTCGTAGCAACTTTTAATTGTGGGTGAGATCAGCTAAGGGAATCAAGTGCGTATTATCCTGCTGGGATCAGAGATATAACGAGCGCAATTGTACCTTGGATCAGTGTGAGATTGATTGGGGTTCAACTACAGTCCAGACCGAAGTTAGTTTGTAGTAGGCTAGTGTCTGTAGCGGATTAATACAGTGTGTGTTCAATCTGGACTAGGTCCCGGGGTTTTTCTGCATTTGCGGTTTCCTCGTTAACAAAACTTCTGTTGTCTGTGTTATTTCTTTTCCGCATTATATTTTGTTATATAATTGAAATATCACAGGTTGTGCGTTGAATCAATCAATTAGGAAATCCAAACTTTGGTTGATGATTGAAATTGATTGATCCTTGAACATTGGTCTTTGGTACCGTTCAAGTGATTTCTCTTGTATTCAATTAGACTCGCAGATTTCTATTTACTTGAGTAAGTATTGAATCAAGAAAGTGAGATATAACTCTTTGATATACTTTTATTAAGATTGAGTCTGACTTTCTAGTTGATTCTCTTAAAAGTATATTGGAGTTAGTCCATACAGATTGCTAAGAGAAATATTGGGTGTGGTTGTTAGACCCCCGCTTTTTCAAATGGTATCAGAGCAGGCAAACACGTTTAAAGACCTTACAAGTCTGTGTTTGTGGCAATCTGAATCTGTGGACAGAATCTCATCTCTGGCATATACGCATACCAAGATGTCTTCCAAAGCTTTTAACTATGCCAAATGTCTTGGGATTACCTCAAAGGATTACTCCTTAGCTGATTCTTCCGAATCCCGAGGTAAAAAAGTAGTTCTATCAATTATTGATATTAGTCCCTCTAATGAGACATTTGACACTATCGCAAAAGCTGAAATGGAGCTCACCAGAATCTCAAAAAAATTCTACCGTGGCTATTGATTTTCAGAATCATGCTCAGCTCATTGATGAATTTGAAAAGTCTCTTGGTTGAGAACGGGAACTCTATAATATCATTGAGTCCTTCTCTAACAATATCGAAAAACTTATTCAAGAAACTACTCTACAGCGTGAAAAGATTAGTGTTCTTGAGGATATTGTCAAGGAAGATTCAATGAGAGAAAAACGTTTGATCGAGGCGCATTCATCAGATCTAAACAGACTTCGTGTCGAAAAAGAGAAACTTGTTGCATCTCTTCAACTTGCCCGAGAACAATATAGCACCTTGAAAAGGGAAAACTCTGTCTTGATGATTAAGTCATCTTCTACTCCTTCTCCTGATATTCACAAGGTTTTACCTAGCGTAAAGAAAAATTCCTCCAAGGAATTACCTATAGTGAACCATTTGCAAAATCCACAGGTGCAGGCAGAAGTTTTGAGTCAAGGGAATCATGTCTCAATTCCACGATGCTGAATTCTGTGGGAAAAAGAATCACTATGCTCTTCATTGTTTCGCCAGGAGGAAACAAATTTCTAATCTCCATAATTTGTTACTTTCTACCATCAATGGAGTAAATCATCTGACGAAGTCTACAGTGAATCTCCTGCCCACAGAAAATCAGAAATCTTATAAAAATGATCTCTTTTCAAGAAATCATCACAGGTTACATGTTCCTCGTTATGGTATAAACTGTTGTGCCACTAATGAAGACTTTCGCTGTGGTTATAAGAACAAGTCTGGTAAGTCTAGATCAAGAAAATGGAAATCCTCCAAATTCCCTATTCTGGAACCGATTTCTAGAGGTCCTAGACACAGTCCTCAGAAAAATCCTTCTAATGGACTTTTGAAAGGGTTTGTGACAAATTCCTCCGGAATACGTTATAATCGAAGGAAAGAAGGGAATATACAAGTAGAACGGTCAAACAACTTGTACAATCCTTCTCCCATGTTTGGTAGTGAGATTACTTCTCACCCCTTTACATAACTCTAGGTAACCTCATCCTTGAATCTATATTGAGAGGTACAAGGATGATGACTTTGGGAGTCTCCAGATTTGTTGCACATTTGTGTGTGCTGTTTCTGTTTGTCAATCTAAGTTATGCAAGTCTGCTTCATGACTCAGGCTCTAATTTTTAAGGATTACTGAGCAATATTGACAAATATTTTTTTTTCTTCTTACTGGATTTTGTTTAAATCCATCCTTATCTTGTGAGCGGTCTGTGAACGTCCGTGTCCTACTCCCGTGAGTTCATAGGGTTTCCTTAATGAGAAGAGTCTTCTCTTAATACATATACATCTCATATTGTATTAATCCATCCCTAACAAAAAATTATATGGAGAACTCTGCAAAATCTCAAGAGATTGTGCATCTTGATATGGAGGAAGACACTCAAGGATGTGATTCGATTCAAGAGATGGTTCTAAAGAAGATGCTTGCAAGGAAGGAACACAACTCCTGGATGGGTGAATCTGTCAAGGATTTAATTCGTTTTCAGAACGATTCAAAGGTCGAGTTTGCAAATCTTCAATTGCAAATAAACCAACTCTTAGATAGTCAGGCCAGAATCCTTGCTAATCAAAATATTCAGATACGGAATCAAAAGAAGCTCATCATGGACTATGTCAAGGCTAGACAACTTGCTCGGGTGGTTTATCGTAAAGTTAGCATTCTAACTCATGAACATGGTGTGTCTACGATCAAGAGAGTAAAGGAAATCAGTGATACCTTCTTTGATGGATTTATTGAAAGGTATGAGGTTCTCAATGAACTTTGATTTTATAATATCTAGTAAATCTTCTGATGAGAATTTTATTTTCTAGTTTTGTTTAGAAGAAGCCATTATTGTGATTACATATAGCTATGTCCAACGTTTTCATCTTCATGTTTTTTTAGATTTATTGGTTTAAATTCTAAAATTGTTTGGAAGATGATTTTTGCAGTATTAATCTTATGGTTTTATATATTGCAATTTGTTATGGGATATGTGTGTTTGCGTCCGTGAACTATGATTGTCCCATACTTTGTCAAAAGTTAAGTCTTTCATATGTCGATATGCAAGTATTGATAAAAGAATGAATGAACTTTTGACATTACAAAAGTTTTAAGCCTATTGTATGTCATTATGCAAATATTGATGGAAGATAGGATGAACTTTTGTTTACGAGGATTATGTCTATTGTATGTCATTGTGCAAATAGTGATGGAAAATAGTATGAATCCTTGTCTATTCCGCAGTATTGATCTTCCATGATCCATATTTTTATGTATATACTGTGAGGCTTCGTAAGTTCTCTTATGTTGAGCATTTCTGATTAAATTAATCATGGGTTTTCTTGTGGTTAATTTAATTGAGTATTTTGGATTCAAATTCATATTCGTATGTGATTTGTTATGTCCAAAGAAATCCTTCTTTTCTTGTGAAATTAAGGTCTCTCTTGTTGTTCTTTCGAGAATGACATTTTATGGGGGAGAGTTCTTAATTTAACTTGTGCTTAATTGCCAAATCTTTGTGGGGAGAGTGCGGCTATGGAATATTATAGGGGTTATCTTGTATCTTTATAAACTCCATGATGAAAGCATTTAGCTTCGGCTATATGATTGCATCTAAAAAGTTGATATTTACTTTCTTTTGGTCATGAAATGTCTCTATGGGAATTTCATTAGGATCCCACTAGTTTTCGTACCTTTGCCAATTTTATTGACAAAAAGGGGGAGAATTAATGTGCAGTTCACACTACAAATACATTTGGTTTTTGGATCATTATGTAAGGGGGAGTGGTTTACATGTGAGATGGAGTATTGACTAAGGGGGAGTGATGCATATCACCATAGTATTGTTGTCAAAGTTGTGATACAATTGAACTTTGATGCTGTGTAATAATACTATGACACTATGTAACAATGATTGAGAATTCTTGTTTTCTCATTGTGATGGCTACGGATTTTCAACAACGATGATGCTAAACTTACAACCTTTGGAATCATTGGAGTACTTGGAAGTGACGAAGATTTCGAGTAATGTTGAAGAACCAAGGAGATCAGGCATGTGGAAGAGAAGCTACAAAAGTTTATTTGTTTATTTTTGTATTCCATATGTATTTATAGTTTTGTCACTAAAATTGACAAAGGGGGAGATTGTTAGAGCACTGCTCGGTCGAACTCGCAAGCATTGCTATCTCAATCTTGTTGTCAAGTTTAGTTGCCAAAACTATAAGTCTTGATTTCTAGTATACTTATAGCTAAGTCTCGGACTAGTATAGAAAGTGTAGTTGAGCTCTAGACTCCATGGCGATCATCATACAAAGACGAAGAACTACTCAAGGAACTTGTGGAACTTCATCGACTAAAAGGTATGTGGAGACTTGAACTTATCTATCACTCAAAAGTCTATCTACTCTATCTCTGATCTTGAGATAAAAGTCGTATTGCTATATAGACTTTGATTATACACATTTGCTATTTTGAGCCGAGTTTATCTCGCTTATCTATTTCTCGAAATATGTGTTGGTAAGATTTCGCTTTGGCCAAGTTCATCTTTACTAGTGATGAAAGTCATATTAAGTTTCAATTACTTGAAAATTTCTTTGACGAAAAATAGCTTGTGAACAACAACTATATAACGTCCTCTAAGAATGTTTCAATGATTGAAATGAGAGTTTAGAATATATAACCATGGTTGGATATAAACATTGTGTGATAACTCATACGTGTGTAAGTCCTTATTCCTTGAACCAAAGTATGCGTACTTTGCTGCTCAAGAAAACCAGAACTAAAGTCCGCGTACCAGTACGCGCACTGTCGGAAGTTCATATCCCATGAATTTCTGTTGGAGTTTGTGAACTGAAAACAAACTTATTTCGGGTACTTAAGTCCGCGTACCAGTATGCGTACTTAAGTTGGTTATTTTATAAAAACGATTATTCGTTAACTTAAACTTATATTAACTAAGGAATGCATGTTTGCAAACCGTGGCTATAAAGTTCATGAATCGATTCGAGTGAATCAAATCGTTTTTGCTTCGATAGTGTCTTGTATACTTCTATAAGATCTAAACAATTGAACAACTCTTTAACTAGTTCATTTGAGTCATTTGAACTAGTTATGGTAAAGAAGAATATGGTTGATATAAAAGTGATCATATGGCTAACCATTTGGTTAACTACTGTTGAACCAACTAAGTGTACATGTTTGGGTACGGTTACACAAACCTAAATAAACGTGCATTTCATTTGTGTTTAACAAGCTAAGTTTCGATCTAACGGTTGAAAGATATTAGCTTGAATCTAATTAGGTTTTCATCTAACGGTGAATATTGAATGCTTTGTTACCAAGGTAACTTAGATTGCAAACCCTGATTTGAAAGACTATATAAAGGAGAACTTTAGCAACTGGGAAACCTAATCCCCACACCTCCTGTGTGATACTAGTTGTGTTAGCTAGAGTCGATTCTCCTTTAACCTTAGGTTTCTATCGAGACCCTGTAGGTTAACGACTTGAAGACTTCATTGGGATTGTGAAGCCAGACCCAACTATTTTCTTTGTAGTTGCGTGATCTAATCTTGTTGTTTCTATCGTACTAAGTACAATCGTAAGATTGGCTTGAGATTGATTTCTCCGATAGGCAAGATTAAAAGAAGTCACAAACATCTTCGTCGCATCGTTTGTGATTCCGCAATATCTTCTTTCGCTAGTCGATTAAGATTATTGTGAGGTGATTGATAATTCTAGGCTGTTCTTCGGGAATATAAGTCCGGGTTATCAATTGGTTCTTGTTCACCTTGATTTATCAAAAGACGGAACAAAAACTCGTAGGTATTTCTGTGGGAGACAGATTTATCTATTACCGTAGACTTTTCAGTGTGATACAGATTTGTTTATTAAAGTCTTCGACTTTGGGTCGTAGCAACTCTTAGTTGTGGGTGAGATCAGCTAAAGGAATCAAGTGCGTAGTATCCTGCTGGGATCAGAGACGTAAGGAGCGCAACTGTACCTTGGATCAGTGTAAGATTGATTGGGGTTCAATTACAGTCCAGACCGAAGTTAGTTTGTAGTAGGCTAGTGTCTGTAGCGGCTTAATACAGTGTGTGTTCAATCTGGACTAGGTTCCGGGGTTTTTATGCATTTGCGGTTTCCTCGTTAACAAAACTTATGATGTCTGTGTTATTTCTTTTCCGCACTATATTTTTTTATATAATTGAAATATCACAGGTTGTGCGTTGAATCGATCAATTGGGAAATCCAACCTTTGGTTGTTGATTGAAATTGATTGATCCTTGAACATTGGTCTTTGGTACCATTCAAGTGATTTATCTTGTATTCAATTAGACTCGCAGATTTCTATTTGCTTGAGTAAGTATTGAATCAAGAAAGTGAGATATAACTCTTTGATATACTTTTATTAAGACTGAGTCTGAGTGTCTAGTTGATTCTCTTAAAAGTATATTGGAGTTAGTCTATACAGATTGCTAAGAGAAATATTGGGTGTGGTTGTTAGACCCCCGTTTTTTCAGGAACTACCTGTGAACCCTTCGTGAATGTTATCTTCAGAGCAAGGGCGAGATCACGATGAAGTGCTATACACCCAATCCTAAGGAGAAAACTTGGTATACCCCTGAGAATTTTAACTCTTCTTTTGGGGATTATGTTAATAGTAGGAACCGAAAATGGTGGAGTGTTGGTCTTCGTACGATGGAGGCTCCCCATGGCGAGGTTCATCTTCTGAGTGAAGTAAGTGATTCGAAGTTACGCTTCGTTCCTGGCACTGAGAAAACTGATAAGCCAGAGCTCTTTCCCCTCAAGGAGCGTCTTCGTCGTGATCATGATTATGAGTGGCATGCTACGCCTCTTGAAGTTATTGGCCCTTGGGCACATGGTTGGATCCGTGGTGAGCATGGATGGAAGCCTACTGCTCAAAGCAAACCCCGTGAAGGTGCCCCATCCTGCTATGGTGATTTTTGTCCTTTGGCTTTGAATTTTGCTGGTATGAACTTTGATTATACCGTTGAAGTTGTTGAATCTGATGATGTTGGTGACGAAGAAGGTTCTGAGGCTATTCTTCCTTCGAAGGGTACCACTACTGTCAAGGTATGATTTATCATAATTTGTTATATGTTATATTTCCCCTTGAATCAGAGATTGATGCGTACTTGCTGTAGGCTTCGAGGAAGAATAAAATTGGTCTCGTTGAGTCTTCTACCGTTGAGGTTGAAGATGCGGGTATTCCTGAGGTTACCAGCCCAATTGGTGAAGAAGAGGAAGAATTTGACAATGAAGAGGAAGAGGAGACCGACAACGAAGAACGTACCGGTACTTCTCCTGATGATGAAGAAACCGAAGAAGAGTTTGTACAAGGGGGGAAGGGTAATTATCAAACAGCCGATCCCGAGGGAACCCCTTCTCCTCGTCAATAGAACAAAAATGCTGATTCTCGTCAAGAGAATAAAGACGCTAATCCTCAAACGTTGATTCCTGAGCCGATGAATGTTCAAATACGAATCAAGAGTTCTCTTTCGGTAAGATCTACTTTTCTGGTGGCCAGTCCGACTTGGGAGCCATGATGGGGATCGCTTCTGAGTTTTCGTTGTTGTCTCCTAATGGTGACTGGGAGGTGGAGGCTGACAACGACTGTGAGAAAGAGAACGAAGAGGATAGTTTTGATGGCGAAGACGCTGAGCTTCGTGCTGCCAAGGAAGCAAAGGGCAAGGAGACCACTGCTGGTACCTCCTCTGAGGGTTTTGTGAATACTGTGATGCGCGGTGGAGATGACGAGACCTTCGACTGGTTAAAGAAGAAGGGTCTTATGAATGTGCCTTTCCATGCCCCTGTCTTTCCTGGTGAGAGGGATTCTGATGCTTTCACCCGTCGGAATATGGAGTTGTCTTCTTTTGATAAGGTCAACGAGGCTTGGAAATAAAATTTAGGTTCCACTCTCCCGTCTGGTCACTTGGCCACTCCTCCTTCCTCTATCTCTGAGATGATGGGCATCAATACGGCTTTCCTCAGCAGTGTATTCTTGAGGTATGATGTCGTTTTGGTTTTACGGTGAAGTAGCATAGTTTACTTCGTTAGTGATTCTTACTTTCCCCATGTTGCTGCAGTTGGCAAAGAGCGATATAAACGTCGTCCTATACCCGAACCTTTCAAATCTACCTCTGATCCATCCTCTGAGGGGAGCGTTCCCTCATCTCAAAAGGAACGACCTGCTGATCGTGTCGAGCCTTCGGAAGAGAAGTAAATCCTTGTGTTGGAGTGGAGATTTGATCGTTGTTGATTATGTAGCTTTAAGCTATTTTTTGCATATCTCTTGTATTTCTTGCTCATCTCCCCAAACTTGTAATCAACTTTAATGAAATGAATTATCAGTCTTTTTAGATATGTACATCTTTGATTTACCTGCAGCGTTACTTTATATATTTTAATTTAATTACTAAAATATGACAATGAAAAGAGACGAAGAGTGTGCTATAAAATAACGAAGGTATGTACCTCCATTATTTGTTTTGGACCTATCACCCCGTCGGCTAATCCTGGGCCAGAGGATTACCTGGCGGTGGGGATTGATGCAGTATTCTTGGATATGTGGTGCGTTATTGAATTATTTACATGCACCCATTCCGCCGAACCGTTGCCTTGTGTTAGGTTGGGTATCTCTTTCTGCTGGAATCCTTCCCCATGGTCGTATACTCATAGACGCTGATAGGGGAGTCCCGGGAGATTGTACATAGATACTTTCCGTAATATAAATGTAAGTAAGGGATCGTTATCAGACTCTTCGTTATTTGTCGAATAGTATGGTAAAAAAAGTTCTTGCTTGATTGATGTGATGAGGTTTGCAATTCCTCGGCCAGAGACAGAAACATGTCGAGCGGATACACTGTCTTCTTCTTCTGGTATTCTTCACGCAGATGCAGAACTGCGTTGCTTCATGGATAGTATGTCTTGAGGTATTTTGCATTCCAGGGTGCCTTAGGATTTCCCCATTTACATGTCGAGTGGATACGCTGTCTTCTTTTTCTAGTATTCTTCACGCAGATGCAGAACTGCATTGCTTCATGGATAGTATGGCTTGAGGTATTTTGCATTCCAGGGGTGCCTTAGGATTCCAGGTAGTACGATCCCTTCCCTGTGATATCGTGTATAACGAATGGTCCTTCCCATGTTGGTGCTAACTTACCCCAATTCTGTTGATATTGCGGTATAGTCCGTAACACATACTGTCCTTCTACAAAATTTCTAAGTTTAATCTTTTTATTATATTCCCTTGCTAACCTACGCTGATAATTCTCCATTCTTTGTAATGTTGTTTCCCTTATTTCTTCTAGATCATCAAGCCTCTCTAGTATCATATCCGCTCTGAGGTTCTTTTCCCATGCTTCGGTCTTTGTTGTTGGCATGATTATCTCCGTTCGGATGACTGCTTCGGCTCCGTAAGTGAGAAGGAATGGAGATTCACCGTTGCTGATCTTCTTGTGGTTCGGTACGACCACAAGCTATTTATAGTTGCTCACACCATCGGCTTTTATGTTCGTCCAGCGTTTTCTTGAGAATAAGGGCGATGGTCTTGTTTGTGGCTTCGGCTTGTCTATTACTCTGAGGGTAGATGGGATTGGACTTGTTCTTCCGGATCTTGAATGTATCAAAGAGCATGTCAATGTTCTTTCCTTATAGTTGCTTGCCATTGTCGGAAACGATTTCTGCGGGAATGCCAAATCTGCAAATGATATTTTGAAAGATAAAAGTGAATACATCTACGTCTCTGATTCTGGCTAGAGCTTTGGCTTCCACACATTTGTTGAAGTAGTCTGTGTCTACTATCAAGAATCGCATTTTTCCTGTTCCTTCAACCAGCGGTCCGACGATGTTGATTCCCCATTTTGCAAACGGCCAGGGGCTTCCTACTTAATTTAACTATGTTGCTGGGGTATGAATCCTTTTGGCGAACCACTGATATTCTTCGCATCTTCTAGACATCCTAGAAGCGTCCTGTATCATCTACGGCTAGGGCTGCACATGGTCCGGTACGACCCGGTTCTTTTGTGGAACCGGTCCCTGTACTTGGTGTTGACAGGTACCTCATTTTAAGGACCGGTACCTGTACTTGTACCTGGACCTATACCTGTACCTAGAAGATCAGTCCGGTACAACACCAGTACCGGGTTTTTACCCATAACCAATCTTTCCTTCCCTGTCTCAGATTGCATCTGTAGAAATTACACTAGGATCAGTTCTTCTTACAAACCCTAATAAATCTTAATTCAATATCTAACACAACAAAAATACAAACCTTTTAGTTAACTAAACTGATACTAATTCCCTGCAGTTCATTTCAAGTATCTATACAGCTTCCTTCCATACCCAAATATCTTTCAGCATATTACTGGTAAGAACAATTAACTCAATTCTGTTTCACCCAAACAACTCCCAATAATCTTCATTAAAACAGAATCAAACCCTTACTCTCAATTTTTTCAACCTCATATCCTAAATTAGGTAAACCGATTTCTAATCATCATTCTATAACACCAGTTTCACTTTCTAGATCTTCTCAGAGTTCTTCTTACAAACCCTAATTCTTTAATTCTTCATGAAATTGACCCCATGAGAACAATCTCGCATCAACCCTTTCTTTCCTAATCCATCAGAAACCCAATACACTAATCAAATCCAAGGAATCTCAAGACGAAATCTAAAAACCCTAATTCAGTTTATCTGTTTCACATTTTCATTGAATCTAAATCATTTATTCTAATCAACACCACCAGTAACATTCACTACTTGATCTATATCGGTGTCGGAGAGGGTTTGTGGATTCATGGCGATGGCGATGGCAACAATGGTTTCTCTGTGGAGACTGAAGAGGTGAAGAAGAACAAAGAAATTGAGAATGATCGAGTGAAATGGCTAGGTCATAGGAATATACAAGGTAAGTGGACGGTTAAGATTAATGTTAATCTTATAATCAATGGCTCAGACTAACACCGGGTATTATGGGTCCGGGGTGGCCGGGAATAAGGCTAGAACCGGTACCTGTCCCGGTATTTATCGGTTCCCATGTTTCATTCCAGGTCCCTGTACCGGCTACACCGGTTCCGGTTCTTTTTTTCCGGTTCAAGTCCGGTACACCGGGTTATTTGTGCAGCCTTATCTCTGCGGCTTGTAATATCCTTGCATCTTAGCTTTGTCGGCCAATGACCTCATCCCGCTATGATTGCCTGCGTCTCCATAATGAATGTCCTTCAGGATACGATGACCCTCCTCTCTAGATAAACAACGTAGTAAGGGTCTGGGGAATGATTTCTTGTACAAGACTCCGTCACGAAGCTCGTACCTTCCTGCCTTTGATTGCACTTTTCGAGCTTGCTTTACGTCTGCGGGCAGTGTCCCTTCTTCAAGGAAAAGGTTGACTTCGGTTCTCCAATCTTCTTCGTTGCTAAAGTATTCGTCCTCATTTGCTCACGATAGGATATCATCTTCGACAATGTCTTCGGTGATATCTTCCCCTGCATCGTCTTCGGCGATATCTTCCCCTACATCATCTTCATGATTTGTTGCAGCGACGATTTTCTATGGAGTGACCGAAGGTTGGTATACTCTTGTTATCTTGATGGCCTTGACGTTCTTGTCTTTCAGCATTGACGATATGTAGGCTAAGGCATCGGCATGTCTATTGTCCTTCCTACACATATGTCGGAACTTAATATTGGGCACTTGTGATGCTAGAGTTTGGACCAGAGCCATGTATGTTGAGACGGTCTAATCATAGGTGTTATATTCCAGCTCTATTTGTCGGATGACCAATTGTGAGTCGCTTGTTAGGCGCACGTCTGTTATTCCCAGCTCTATTATCAATCGAAGAGCATGTACCACAGCCTCGTACTCCATGATGTTGTTGGTATGTCCTTCAAATTACAGCCTCAGTGCGTACACCGTTCTGTCACCGGTGGGTGTTGTGATAACGATACCTATTCCTGCACCTTCCTTGTTACTGGATCCATCGACGAAGACTTCCTATCTTCGTTGGCTAGAAGGTTCGAGCACGTCGATTGGCTCCTTTCCATCTTCGTCTACCCCCGAAATGCCCTTCACTTCTTCGCCGTTATCTAGAGGTAAGTCTGCTAGGAAATCCGCCAAGACTTGTGATTTTTGGGCAGTTTGGATCTCGTGTATGATGTTGAATTGTTCTAACTGCGTATTCCACTTTGCTATTCTTCCCATTTTTCCTGCGTTTTTGAGAACAGATTCCAGTGGGGCCTTGCTTGGGACACGAACATAGTGAGTCAGGAAGTAGGTTCGTAGCTTCTGCGTCACCCACACTAGTGCCAGTATAAGTTACTCAATATTAGTGTAGTTTCTCTCCACTGCATTGAGGATTTTAATGACGTAGTATATCGGCTGCTCAACCTTCGTGCTAGTTCTGACCGGCACAACACTGACTGCATCTTCGGTTACAGCTATATATAGTGCTAACACCTCATCGGGTTCGGGCTTTTGAAGGATTAGGATCGTTGCCAGGTATTCCTTGATCTTCTGGAAGGCTTCTTCACACTCAACGGTCCATGCAAACTTATTCTATTTCTTGAGGATATTGAAGAAGTGTTTGCATTTGTCCGATGATCTAGCGATGAACCTTCCCAGCGCCGCTATGCATCCGTTGAGTTTTTGGACTTCTTTCAGATTTTTTGGGGATGGCATTTCCACGATGGCCTGAATTTTGACGGGATCAACTTCGATGCCCCTCTTCGTTACTAAATATCCGAGGAACTTTCCTGATGTGACACCGAAAGTGCACTTTTTCGGATTTAATTTCATGTTGTATTTCCTCATCGCACGAAGATATCTCTCAAGTCCTGGAGGTGATCCTTGCGCAGTTTACTTTTGACGAGCATATCGTCAACATAGACTTCTAAAGTTTTCCCAATCCATGGCTTGAAGATTGCATCAACCATCCTCTGGTATGTTTCCCCTGCATTCCTCAATCCAAAGGGCATGCGAGTGTAGCAGTAGAGTCCGTGTGGAGTGAAGAATGTTGTGTATTGTTGGTCTTCTTCTGCCAGAGCTATCTGATTGTAACAGGAATATCCGTCCATGACTGATAGTTCTTCGTGGCCTTCTACAGCTTCCACTAACTGATCGATGCTTGGGAGCGGGTAGCTATCCTTCGGGCACGCTTTGCTGAGGTTGGTGAAGTCGATGCATATTCTTACCCCACCATTCTTTTTTGGTACGATGACCATGTTCGAGATCCATGTGGGATACCTAACTTCCTTTATGAATCCTGCTTCCATAAGTTTGTTAAGCTCCTTCTCAACTGCGTGATGATATTCTGGTGCTACCTTGCGTAATTTCTGCCTGAAGGGGTTTGTGCCTAGCTTTATTCGAAATTCGTGTTGTATGATCTTGGGATTGATCCATGGCATATCTCCTAGCTTCCATGCGAAGATGTCCGCGAATTCCTTGAGTAATTTGATTAATGCTTCTTCTTGATATTTATTCGTTAAAGTCCCTATCTTGATCATCTTTGGATCTTAATCTGTTCCGATGTTTATATCTTTGGTAAGTTCTACTAACGTAGGCTTCGGTTCCCCTGAAAGAGGAACGTTCTTTAATTGCTTTTTGGTGGACTCTTTAGCCTCCTTTGCTCTTGAGACGCCTGTTTCGGTAGTTAGAACGGTGCTTCTCTTCGTTAGGCTTTTCCCTGAAATTTCTTCAAGATATAGGTTGATTGCCTCGTCTTTGGCCTCTGCTTTGTTTTTTCCCCTTCGGGCTTTGCGTTGCTCTTCTTGTTCACTGTTCAGTTGATTCTGCTGGGCCTGGCATTCTCGTGCGGTGACTTGATCTCCATTTCCCCTTCGGGGGTTGGGAACCTAAGGTATTGAAGATACGTCGCTACTCCTCCTTTGAGTTTGTGTACCCATCTTCGTCCGATGATGGCATTGTAGGGGGACAGTGCATCTACCACGCTGAATATGGTGCTGACCTTCATAGGTCCGACCTTGACTTCCAAGACAATGTCCCCTAGGGGCTTCATTGTTGCGCCGTTGAATCCATAAATAGTATAGTAAGAAGACATTAATTGCTCATCTTTTAATTTCATCCGCTTGAACGTATCATTGAATAAGACGTTGACTGAGCTCCCTCCATCGATCAAGACCTTCTTTACATTCCATCCTGAGACAGGCAGCGTGAGCACCAATGGGTCGTTATGATCTTCCATGTCTTCTTCAACATCATCGACAGAAAATGTCAGCGGTGCATTCATCCAATCTCCATATCCATCTACTTCCTCTCCATCGATCTTGTACAACTCACAATAGTATTCGAATTGTTTCCTGAACCTCTTTCCGATTTGATCAGTCAGTGGTGGCTCGCTGGATTCTGAGCAGGAAATGGTGTTGAGTGTTTGGTCATTCTCAGGTAGATAGGCTTGCTTTCTTCTATTAGTCTTTTCTTCAGTTGCTGGCTTTAGAACGTACTGCTTGAGGTCTCCAAAATCAATCAGCTTTTGGATCATTATCTTGAGATTTTTGCATTTCTCTTTCTGGTGATCGTTAAAGCAGTGGTATTCACAGTAATCCCTTGATTTTTCAGATCGTGGTGGCTGTTTTCCATTTGATCATGGCCATTCGAGATTGGTGTGGTCCTTGATTTCTCTTAAGATACGAACATAGCTTGTGTTAAGCTTCTTGTAAACTTGATCTTAGAATTTTTGGTCGTTGCGCCGATAGTCATCTCTTCGTCCCCTCTTATCTTCATTGAAGCGTTCGTTTGAGTTAGTCCTTTTTGAGCCGCTGACTTGCTCCACTGAGTTTGTACGATGAGATTTTTGCATCTGCCCCCTTGGGTTGTCTCGCTGGATTTCCTCCAGCCTGGCGTGCTTTTCGATGATTATCCGGAGATCTCCTTCGGTCGTGGGGTTACTTCCATGAATCTCGACAAACAAGGGCTCATCTTATCCAGTCCCCATTTGTAGCAATTGATGCTAACCACCAGGTCAACGTTCCCTATTGCTTGACAAATCTTGTGCCACCTATCTGTGTATTCTATGACCGTCTCTTTGAAGGCGACAACTAGTGAAGAGTTTATACATTCCCACATTGACAGTCTTGTTGTACATGTACGTCTCCAAGAATATCTCCGTGAGTCGGCTGTAGGAGTCGATGGAGTTAGGTGGTAGGTTATCAAACCAGGATAATGCCGATCCTTTCAGGCTTGAGGGAAAATATTTGCAGAGGACCACGTCGTCTCGGTCCCATCGGGCCATAGTTCGGTTATAGTAACGAAGATGGACTGCGGGGTCGCTGGATCCATCGTAACATTCAAATGCTGGGATCGGACATTTCAGAGGAATGAGGGCTCTTTCCAGATTGCAGTCAGTGGTGTATTAAGGGATTCTCTCATTACTTCCTCTAACCTTCCTCCTCATTGCTTCGTCTTCAGCTGCTTGATCTCCACCATCATCTCAGAACGTAGACTCTCCATTGCGAGGAAATGCTCGTTTCATATAGCCGATCGTCATGGTCTTCGGGTCTCACTATCGAAATAATAGGAATCTTCCGGCACGTAATCAGGGTCGGATGATCCTCCCCTTCTTGCAGTTCGACGGTTCAGCGGTTCGGGATTGTTGAGATTAGCCACTATCATCCTTCGGTCATGGTTTGGCTGTGGTGCTTTAGAGTTTGCCTCATCATGCTGGTTTGCCACCTCTGCGCTAAGGGCGATCTTATCTTTGAGTTCTTGATTCTCTCGTGCAAGTAGCGCCACCGCATTAGTGTATACCTTCTGATTTCTTTTCAACTCTTCGAGTTCTGCTACCGGTTGGATGGAATGGTTCGATCCTTGGTTTGGAGTTCCTATTTGTGCTTGTCCTCCAGCGGCAATGATATGATCTTCGTCTACAGTCTGGATTAGTGGGACCGACAGGTCTATAGGTAAACCTGGAGCTCCATCGGCTGAGGCGTTGGCGGGAGCTGCGCAGTTAGCAGGGGTTGGTTGTGTTTGTTGGTCAGCGGCATCCCATTGCTGCATCTTTGATTCTGCAACTCCTTCTCGTTGTTCGATGACACGGGTTGTTGTCGTTGTCTTTGCTGCATCGGCTTTGGCTGCTGCTGCTTTGAGGGTTGCCGCTGCTATTGCACTGGCATCCAGTGGTGTGTTAATTTCTGCGGCGTCATATCTTTTACTTGTCGCCTTCAGCTTTTCGCCCTTCTGCTTGCTCCGTGTTACGACCGGTGTTGTTCTTGGTGTCTCTTTTGACGAAGCCTTAGCTTTTCCTACATCTTTTGGTTTGTCCATGTCCTGCAAAAATAAATTATTGGCAAGGAAAACATATCCACGAGGGTTTTGTTAGTCACAAGCATAATGATCCGAAGATTATTTTGAAAGTGAAGGTTATTTTGAAACAAATAACATAGATCCGAAGATTTTTTAAGAGAAAACACAGATCTAAAGATTTTTACAAGAGAGAACATGGATCCAAAGATTATTACAAGAGAAAACACGGATCCGAAGATTTTTGCCGATAATAAATTCAATCGTTTTTGCATTTTGAGTCGATCTTTCAAATCTGCGGGCTTTTGTAGTGAGAAAGTTTTGTTTAGCCCAAAAACCTTTTAAATCTAGTCTTTTTTGCTGGTTTGTCACCCAAAGTCTGTATTGAAGAGGAGTGTAGGGTGATAAAAGGGGTTCACAAGGAAAGATAAATCTTTTACCGGGACAACAGTGTCCTTGTTTCTAACTCCAAATTGTGAACACAGATGTAGCAATGATAGCATCGTGTACACAATCAAAGTTCGCAGTTCTGATAAAATACGATAATAGTTAAAGTAAATACAAGATGGTGTCTAAACTTCTATGGGAAACTCTGAGCCTTCGGGCTCGTCCTTGTTTCAATTCTACTTTGCATCATAGATACGTCTATGATTATTAGAACGATGCATAACAGAAATATATTAAAACCATAAATGCAGAATGTAAATAAGACGATGATTTACGTGGTTCAGCACTAAGGCCTACGTCCACGGGGGGTTGGGTTTTTCACGATGGATCATATAAGGTTACAAGTGATAGTCGAATGACTCTGAGTAGGGAACGATGATAGAGGAATGTAGATAAAACTCATACTTACTATTACAATCTCTCTCTTCCTAACAATAGTTCTCTCTCCTAAAATTTGGTCGACCCCTTCTTCCAAGGTTGAACAGGGTACTTATAGGCTCTTTTGTGTGGGCCACCCCTCACCTGACACCACTGATGCTTATCGTCTCGGATACTGCGTCGATCCCGACGGCTATCTTCGGGATTACCGGATGCTTCCAACGGTATCATATTGTAACGATGGTGCACCTCTCTTTCCTCCATAGGATTTTTGACACGTATCCTATGTTCGTAGTATTTATTGCGGGTGGTTGAGCTGTCTGCACGCGCTAGACAGTTGCTGCTGCAGCTGTCACCTTCTCATTAATGA
Organism: Papaver armeniacum; assembly: GCA_023531295.1. Taxonomy (NCBI): domain Eukaryota; kingdom Viridiplantae; phylum Streptophyta; class Magnoliopsida; order Ranunculales; family Papaveraceae; genus Papaver; species Papaver armeniacum. The sequence continues at coordinate 64,653 of JAJJWW010009735.1, read as the reverse complement.
GGCTCATCTCCTTCGTCCATTTCGGATCTAACTTGGGATGATGAAAAGCAACCTTATAGGTCTTCTATGGTACTTCACGGCGGTCTATGCATCAGGTACTCCTTAACCTGCCAGTCGTCGGATTCGTATGATGATGGATACGTGGAAGATGATGGTGATGCATGCCCCTTGGGTGCTACAACGTGGCATCATTGTCTCGATGCTTTTCCGCCTTGTGGCATACACGTGTTTTCTTCTTGACATGTGGCTGATTGTTGATTATGTGTATACATGATTGGTGGACATTTAACTGAAGTTATCCATGATTTTTTTGTTGCACAGAATTATATAGTAATAGATGTAAGGATTGCTATCAAGAAGCCACCATTAACGTTTTTCAGTTCCAAAACAAGTTTGACTATTGTCAGGAATTGATTTACATGGTCGGGATTTTGGAACTTATACATTCTATTAGGCTTAGTCCCGTGGGCTAGATATCTAGCTGCTAGATTGGCCATCCACGTCAGCCTGGGCAACCTCCTAAGTCTTATGGTATTGTTAATATAGCAGCGAAACGCTGAATAGAACACCGCTAAACGCCGAATTGTTGGGCGTTACATAATTTTATTTTTTAAAAAACTAATCATTATCTCTCTCTTCACCATTTTCCTCTCTCTCTCCCTTTTTTTCCTCCATTCATCACGTTCTCCCTCTTTTTTCCCTCTCTCTCTCAAAAATTAGTAAAAAATATAGAGCGCCGAATGGTTCGGCGTTTATGTCACTTTTTGAGCGCCGAACGGTTCAGCGTTTCAATCTCGCTGATAGTTGGACTGCGAGCACTTGCTAGGTGAGAGAACTATGGCTAAGTCCTATGGGCTAGATTGGACTGCTAGATTGGCCAAAAAGTGTTGCAAATCATGAAAAAAGTGTGGGAAAAAAGTTAACACTCTTTCTGGCTACTTCTCTCTCCTAGCATTTGCTCGCAGATGCACTATCGGCGAGATTGAAACGCCGAACCGTTCGGCGCTCAAAAAGTGACCAAAACGCCGAACTGTTAAGCGCTCAGAAAACGCCGAATCGCAAACGGATCGTTTGGGCGCTCAAAAGTGACCAAAACGCCGAATCGTTCGGGCTCACAAAAATCATAAAAATCTAACGGCCGAGCTTTAAGCGCCGAACCGTTCGGCGCTCAAAAAGTAACCAAAACGCCGAACTGTTTGCTGCTCGGGAAACGCCGAACTGTTCGGCGCTCATGATGACGTGGATGACCAAACTAGCAGCTAGATATCTAGCCCATATGACTTAGGAGGTTGCCCAGGCTGACGTGGATGGCCAATCTAGCAGCTAGATATCTAGCCCATAGGACTAAGCCTATCAACTATCACTGTTAATTTTTTCCCAACACTTTTTTCTTGATTTGCAACACTTTTTGGCCAATCTAGCACTCCAATCTAGCCCATAGGGGTTAGCCTTAGGTCTATTCAAACCTGGGTCAACTCCAGAAACCGGAAGAATATAATTTGGGCAGACTTTAGTGTACCTTCATGGATTTCACGGGTTTAACGCACAGTCTGGACAAAAAAATTCTAGCTCGGATCTAGCTTGAACAAGCTTTCTATCCTCACCAACACAAGTCCAACCCCTGCTAATTAGAAAGAAGAAATGCCTCTACCGGCACCAATTTTCACGAAAGATTAACGTCTCCATACAGTATGGCGGGCCCTTAGCTGCGTGAATTTTTGTATGTTACATTTTTGTCCCTAGTCACGTGCAACATCTTCATCCCTGTTATTGCTTAGTCAAAGTCAGTTCCGTGAATGTGTCAAGTACGCTTCAGCTTCGGACAGAACTTTCATTCTCTGTCATCCATACACACAAATCTCTCTGAATTCTTCACAGTTTAGAGAGGAACCAGCTGGAAACCCTAATCTCAACTTTCGATCTTTATCAATTTGTTTAAAATTGGCATTGGTAACTTCTTAATTTCTTTTGTTAATAACTTAGAGGTAATTCTCAGACCTCCAAATGGTTGAATTTGACTTACAGAGAAAATGATCTTTTGAAACTGAAAAAACAAGAAGATGCTCTTGTAACTGAGATCATATGATCACAATATACATCTGTTTCAGTTTGGTGTGTAATTTTGTTACTATTCTCAAATGTAATGCCATGTGTTAGATTATTGTTTCATTTATTTCAATTGAAATCTAGATGCTTGGTTGTTGTTTGTTTTAGCAAATTGCATTAAATATTTACTCAGTTTGGCTTTATTATATCATCATTCATTCAAATCTTGTTTGTTATTCTGTTACATTATGTGGTTTGTGATACAAGGGGTTTAAAGACACGATTTCAAAGTCACTCCGTGGGTATTCTGCTGGTTAGACCGACTTTAGTATCCTGACAAGTGCCGCCAACTGACGACACAGGTAGATAAGATAATGGCTGTATCGCAGATTTATGCAAGAGAATGATTCCAATGCATGTATGTTTACTGATTTTTTTTTGTGTTTAAATTTGGTATAGTTTTACTTTTATTGGTGTTGAAAATAATCGCCAATTCAGTGGTATTGATGTTATCTAATATGTTCATTCACAAAGTCTTGGCATAATAAGTCCTACTCGTAAGAGTACAAATGACTACCTAGTTTCAAATGCTCTTTGATCTCTGCTTCGGTAGGAGTGAGTCTAGTATTAATATGTACTAGAATATTGCATCTGTCTGGGAACATTTGGTTAGACTTTCGCGTAAAAAGTTCAGGCTGGAAATCCACCTCACTATCTTATGGTCAAATGCTTTTTGTAAGTCAAGTGTTTTTACTGCAAATATTGAATTTGGGAAAATAGGTATCCTTCTGTTTCAGCGTTTGCATAATAGATGTCAAGGTAAGCGGAGATCTCAACACTCTGTCATGATCGTAGGAGGATTGTTAGTTGTGGTAAGGGGAGTTTCAAAGAGCATTATGATGAGAAGCCACAAAAAAATATTGAGAATTATCAGCGGAGTAGGCTTTATTGTGTAGCCTCAGATTCTATCAATGCTGACGAGGCTGTATTGGAGGAAGGAGCACTGGAAGTGGACTACGTAGATTCTGAGAACTTGAATGATCTGGAGGATGTGAACATAAATGTTAGTGTATAAGGTAGTTGTTTTTATCATGCATCTCCCACTGCTTAACCTGACGAGTTATATCTGCTGTCGTTTATTTTCTTGCCTATAATTATCTGGCTGTATTGTCTTAATATATTTTCCCTCCCCGTGTCTTCTTTAGACAGCGTTAGGAGGATTGGGCTCCAAATACTGGATTTTGGTATGTGAGGCTCCCGATGATATTTGGCGCGAGCCTATCAATATTTCATAACCAACCCATGCTCAGCATGTTGTAAGCCTTTCTTTTATATGAGGATATGACTGTCGGAGAAACCTTTAGTTTGTTATTCTTTGTATGAGTTTTGATGGTTAATATCAGTTCTTCTTTGTATGAGTTTTAGTGGTTAACATCGGTTCTTCTTATGATTATATATATAGATCCAAAAAGTGTTGTTCGCTAAATTGCGATTATGACAATTGAAGGTATTAAAATTATCTATGGTGATCGTACAAGTGACTCTTTGGACAATCTGGTAATGTAAATCATCAATTCTGGGATATGCGGTTATCTTTTTCTTTTGATCTTCAAGCGGCCCTTTGCTTCGGAATGTATCTCAATTTTCAGTACCAAACTGTTCTTTTGGTTGTAAAAGGGTTCTATTAGCTATTAAACTTTATGCAGTCTAGGTTCAGCTTTTACAGCTTCTTCTCAAGTTGCCATAGGAGAAAAGATTTGTATGCCAAGTTGCACAGAGAGCTTTGGTAGTGATGCTTGGTTGTGTTCCCCTATTTTTTCTTTACCAAAGTGGCAGCTATATCTTAAGCGAAACAGTTCTCAGATACGAGCTAAGACGTCCATGTGCTCGAGAGGGCCTCCACATCTAATTCTTATTTTCTTAAGTAGTCATTGATATTCTTATACCATCATCCACTTATGGTTTGTTCTGCGATGAAGCGAACTCTTAGTTTTTGTGTCTAATATTGCTTGTAGTGGTTTCAATAAATCTTGGTGATGAGACTGAAATTTGTTTACTTTCTCTATTTGCTGGTTGTGCAGTCGTGTAAAATGTTGTTCTTAAAGGGGAACTGGTTTTTCTCTGCTTTTAATCCTATGGCGAACTTCGATTTTTGATATTTGTCAATTCAGAATTGTTATACTAGACCACCATCCAGTTCTTCTGATTGACACGAGCAAAGAGATACACCAAATTCATTTTCTGCGGTGTTTCTTGATGTATTGCCGTCTGCAGTGTTTTTTGATGTATTGCCGTCACAGTGGATTTCTTAAGAAATGGCTAGAGTGGTATTTGTTTTAAGAATGAAGCAACTTTCGACTACACTCTACAGTCATTTTGACAACCTGTAGTTAGGTGATTCCAGCTTCTAGAGTTTAGAGAGAGTGTTCGCACCCTGATTTTGGAACTTCAAACTATATGGGAGAAATCCCATGCCCCTCCATCAGCCGTAGTAGATGTTGAAAAAACAAAAGTGGCGTTTTGGGAATTGGGAGCGCTTGTGAATTGAAAATGTCTCCTTCAAGTGCAGAAGCTGTCCGTTGTGACGCCAGAATGGCAAAAAACAACTTTGGTTTCTAATAGCAGCTTCAGTCGTTGGTAGTTATGGAGAGTAAAAAACGTGCTTTTCAGGGTCTTGAAATGCCTCCACATATCATCATTCAAGACATAGTCTTTTATCCACTTCTGGCAGCTATGGAGCATCCCCATTGTGACATTTCGTTGTATTCGACTCATACTTTTGCTTAGTCTTTTCCTCGTTCTGGTTACGTTGGCTAGCAATAAATAGCCTCTTCCTCTACAGTTGGTTTGACTTCTCATCCAGTAAGAAAATAAAGATGAACAATTTCGTCTAAAAAATCCACAAGTATGGCATTATAGTGGGTCCCTAATACCACGAGGCATTTAGCATGTCACAGTAAGGTAGCACATAGGTGTGGTCTATGCTTACTCCTGCCATTTGGGCATGGCCACTTCCTTATAGGTCATTCAATCATCTTACTAGTTTTGGTAGGACAGTTTGGCCTCTAATTCAGTTGCAATGTGTTGGGTTCTCTGGGAAGAACGTAGTGGTCACACATTCGAGGACAACTATATGTTCAAGACTTGTCCGTTTGAGGCAGAATCTTCTAGAGCTAGGAACTGCATCTGGACTTGGCATATGACAATTCCGAAAGATAAGTTGTAATACTAGTAATAGTATTTCTCTTCTGCGTGTCCATGGAGTTTTGAAAAATCGAAACATCTCAGAGATAGATATAGAGGTAGCCGAGGCAGGATTGAAGCCAAAGGCAAGAGAGGGCAACTAAAAAAACTCACTGTATATAAGTGGAGGCGATGTAATGTACCTAATTTAGGGAGTTTCATGTAGTAACATATACTCCCTCCGTAACAACTATCACTTGTGCAGAAAAGAGGGAATACATATTATTAAATAACCTTAAAAACTTGATGGCAATTACGCCCACTTATTTTCTTAAGTGCACAAAAAATGCAAAAGTGCAAAATATAATTCTAACCTGGACTGCTTCCATCTGTCACATGCTTCAGGTGAATCCAGTAAAGAAAAATGAAAAACTTGGGAAAGCATTTCCAGACTTCTAAAGAGAGCTTCCAGCTGCCAGCAGGTATTAGGAAGTTAGCCTGATGCATCATGTGTTCTGCTATAAAGACTCTGTTCACTGTTCAATAAAATAATATGCTTTAACACGCTATATCAATCAAAATTAACACAGTACCCTCAAGGAAAGTCGCTACGGATTCAAGACAGATGGTCAACTTAGAAGCACAAAATTGGTATTTGATTGCTAATGAATAAACCTTTCCTTTGTGTCTGATGTGTACTTTTGACAAATAACAAGGAGATAGCGAAGAACAAATACAGTTAGAGAACAAGGAAAAGAAAAAACATGTGGGGTCAAGCCTTGGGCTTCAAGGAGAGACCCGTCTCTACTTTCTTGATCTCAAAGATAAGCATCCTCCACATTTTAAGCACAAACATTTCTGCCTCATCATCCAAGATGGATTGAAGCAGCTCCAGCATTTGGGATGCACGAACATGCTCTTTGGTGCTAGACACGATATAATCAACCAACGTCGGCTCCTCCTCCCCAAGGAATTCTGTAATTTTCTTAGAAATCCATGGTCTCATTCTTTCATGTAGCTCATGCTATCATCACAAAGAAGGACGTTTAGAAATATTAAATAGAGCAAACATAATCAAGGAAATAGATGATCAAATGGATGCATGGAAACGCTTATGATGTGGATGCACCAAAATGTCTAAATATACATGCATACATTTCTAATTTATATTTAATGTTATAACAGGATATCCAAAGCAGCGAACTCCAAGAGGATCAATCTTTCGGACAATGTTCACTAGATATTTACTTGGGTTCAAGGGATTGGTATCTCATGTGAGATTTATTTAAGTATTTCCCCAAAATTTGTCTTAAGAGGAATATTTTTACGATTTTTTTTGTTAAGTATTTCCCCAAAATCTTAAGAATCTGCCAGGCTGTTAAAAAAGAAGAAGGTACGGATGGATGGCTACTTATCTATGTTTTCTTCTGTTATGAACTACACATCACTAATCTTCGAGTGTAAGACACGAAAATAAGTTTCGACCCTACTTCAAATTTAAAGCAACAAGGACTAGGATACCTCCTTGAAATCTCTAGTCTATCCACTAATTTAAAACTAAAAAGGGTTAAACTTTCATGCAGCAAAACAATACCAGAAATTTAATCTCACCTTTTCATACACGTCCCAGTTTATGTCATACGCAAACAACTCCTCCTTTGTCTTCGGTATCATATCAATCAACTGTTTCGCATCCAAAAGCTTCTTATTTTCTGGTGTCTTAAGCTTATTTAGACCATGTTCTCGCTCTCTTTCCCTGTCATGAGCCTTTTCTCTCGCCTCATCTCTTACATGATGATTACTCTCCTCATCATTCCGATCTCGATCACGGTGACTCAACCTGTCACCAGATCGTCTATTTCTATCCCTTTCCACTTCGTACCTTTCTTCTTTGGGATTAACACTAGAAATGCGTTTGGCAAATTCTGCTGCCGCAGCCAAATTTGGTGGTGCTGCCCCGGGAGCAGCAGTAGGTTCGACAGCCTGTAATTCCTCTGTAGAATAATCGATGGGAACTAGAGGCCTCATCTTTTTATCCTTGTTTGTCTCATCATCATCCTCTTCATGAAAAACAGAAGGTACAGTTGTTCGTTTTCCAGATCCTACCAGACCAAACCCTAACTTCCGAGCTGGAACGTTGCAATGCCTATTGTCAGATGCACCAACTGATAACATGCTCGAGTCATCACCACTATTACCATTGGCCGTCGCCACGTCATCTGTCAAATGGCGTAAAAGAAATTAACCAGTGTGGCTACCACTAACAGAAAGAAATTTGAGAAAATCTTTCAAGAAAAATCCAACATGGTTAAGAAAAGAAATTTGAGAAAATATTTCAAGAAACTAACCAGTGTGATTACTAATAACAGAATCAATCTCATTTGCTTTTTCAACAGCATCCTCTCTATCCTCAACAACATTATCTTCCATGACAACGTCCTCTGTTCCACCATTGACTTGATCTGGAACATTCTCAGGTTCATTTTTGCGTTGCAGCTGCTCCTCAATTGCTCTCCTCCTTGCTTCAGCAATTTCTTCCTCTTCCCTTATTCTGTCTGCTATGTCCTCCTCCTTTTCCCGTAGTCTCTTTTTCCTCTTCTCCTCAACCATACTACTCCTACGCCTCCTTTTCCTTGAGCTGTCATCATCACTTTCCTCCTCCTGATCATTGATGATCTCCCTTTTGCGCTCACGTTCCCTCTCCTTCTCCCGCTCCCTTTCATGCTGGCGCTGATATTCTCTGTCTCTTTCTCTAGACTCCCATTCCTTAACCCTCTCCTTGTACAATCGCTCAGCCTCCCGTACTTTTAGATCTCTTTCCCTCTCTTTTCTTACCCTTTCTCTCTCTCTTTCCCTCTCGTATCTTTCTAACTCACGTTCCTTTTCCCTTTTCAGATCTCGCTCTCTGTCCCTATCTCTGCTTCTCCTATCATGCCTTCTATTCTTGTCTGGTGAGCTTGTTTCAGCTCTATCATGCTCACTGGTAGTTTTGTTTTCACTAGTCATCTCATCATCATTTTTATCTTCCGCTACATCTGTAACACAAGGGTATGAATTATTTCATCCTCGCAAGGAAAGATTATCCAAAAAGCCACAAAGTAGAAATCACTGTAAAACATACCAGTTTTCATGACATCGATATCGGACTCCACATCTCTCGATTTAGTTGGAACTTCGGAGTTCAACTTTCCAGAAGCTTCGGCAGGAGTTAATGCGGGGGGAGGGGGGAGAGGTTTGGCCTTTAACCTTTCTTCGATCATATTTTTAAGCTTATCCATAACATCCTGATCAGCGTCTCGGTCTTCATCAGTAACAACCCCGAAGTTCTGAGTAGTATCATGTTTCTCTGATGCAGGGGCATTATCAGCTGAATCATTAACATCCTTCTTTGGGTCCTCCAAAGAGGGTTTTGGAGGTTCTTTCTTCTCAACTCCAGGAGCAGTCTCTTCTTCTTTTTCAGTACTATCAGTTTCAGTTTCCTTCAATTTCTCCCTCTCAGTTTTCTTTTCAACATAGCGCTCCAAGTATTCTCTTGTTTTTTGATTAACATTTAGCTGTGTAAATATAAATAAATGATAAATCCACAAGAGTAGAAAAATCTGAGGTAAATAAGGTAGAAATCACTCTGGCTAACAAGGATAGCAAAGCATATAACAATGCAACCTAAATTGAACTTTCCCACATTTTCCTAAAAATTATGTAAAAAGATGCATGAACAAAAGCTTTATTTGATTAGACACGTAAGGATGAAAGTGAAAACTAGATTTGACTTTCTGTAGATGGTGTTAAACAGGATCTAAAGCATATCACGGACATGTGTCTGTAACGAATGACACAAATAGATACCGTACCGTACGTAGAAATTTCCAATTGGGACACAATGGAAGGATGGGAGACCAGAAAATGTGAACGCACACGGGAAAGATGGCATTAGCCACAGAGAAAAGTAATTATGATTCAAACTCTTACCACCAACTCTTGTCCGTCAACGTTGATTTTGGTTAGTAGGCGTAGGGCTCGAAGAACCCCCTCTGCTGACTCAAACTCACAGAACCCAAAGCTTCTTGGGGTTCCATCACTTGATTCTGGAGCACGCTTCCAACTCTTGACAGGTCCACAAAGCTTCACAGAGAAAAAAATTTAATGTTGAGAATCAAGAAGCGGTTTAGAAATAAACGTTTTGAACATGGAAGTAGTAGGGAGATGCTTAGATTGAGATATTTATAAGATAAAACACACAATAAATGCAGCAGTCAATAGATGAAAGAAGCACCATACTCGCAGAAGAGGCAGCATGAAGTCATTTTCTACAGTGGAAGCTATCTTTCCAACATAAACTGTGGTTTGTGGTTTTTCAGTCGGAGCAACAATAGGCACAACTGGCCTGACAACTGGCTGGACGATTGGAGGAACTCCACGAATTCCTGGCATAGGAGGACGTGACAACAATGGAAGCATACCCATCGTTCCTGGTGGACGAGGAAATGCGGGTCGAACCATGGAAGCATAAGGATTGGGGTAACGAAGCATTCCTGAATAAATAAAACAAAATCTCCAGAGAATAGTTAGGTAATGCTTATTAACCATTAAGTATAACAGAGATGGTAATTGTCTTTTATAACCATTAAGTATTATTTGTCTAATGCAAAAAAAAAAACAAGAACAATAAAATTATGTTACCACAAAATACAAGCATAACAGAGATGAGCAGCACAGGTATGGCAACTACCAGCAGCTGAATAGACAACCTGAAGCAACATGGAGAAAATAGCATCCAGCTTATAAACTATGGCTATGTAAAGTTGACTTACCTTATGCATCTTCTGGAGAATAACAACCTTTAAAAGCTACCCAGGAACTAATTTGAAATTGACCAACATAAGACTTAAGATGTCTTATTCCCAGAAAGGGAATTGAATCAATTGATGATATCACAGTAAAGTTATAAAGGCGTTCCATTTTTTTATTATCTATATAATGTTAACACAAAACACGCCGTAACAAACAAGAAAAATAGATGGAAAAACAAGTGGAAATGTATGTCTCAAGTAAAAGTAATCGCAATACCTTAGAACAAAGCGCAATGAGCATTCACTTGCTACACATGATCTTCTGTCGTGCAAATCAAGAACACGTGAATGCAAAAAAGGAGAAGTATTTTCAAGTTTACCAGAAGGTAAACTAATAAGGGAAAATGAAACTCGATATTATAATGAAAAGGTAAGATTAAACACGAAAAACTTGACATTCTAGGACAACTTCGAATTTTGTACATCCTAAAACTCATCTTTAGTTATAATGGGGGAAACACCTTGTTCCACAATTTTTCTTATTAAAATCAATAAAACTAAGAGAATATATGCATACCAACATAGACGTTGAAGTAGTAGGGATCTTTAAAGCGCAAGTTGAAGCCTGCCGACCTTTTTCACCATGATCAATCAAGACACTGTAGGACAAAATATCTCGTCATCGATACCAAATGCATCCCTTAACTAACCAGCATGGTATTCACCATGTCTCTGGTATTCTCCCCGCTAAACCCAGAACTTATATTAGTTTAATTTTACAGCACAAGTTACTATAATCCAAACTTATATGACATCTATTTGAAACTTCGTGGACAACCCCTATGGTTCTCTCCTCTTATTGACCAAATAAAATTCTTACTACTTCAAGTTTACACTCTTTGTCAAAAAAACTAAGATAGCACAATTAAATTATTGTGAGTCCAACACAACAATTTCACCAATAATTCAACAAAATTGCACAGAATTTACTACTCAACCATTCCACAAAAAAAAAAAAAAAATGAAAGTATTAGGCAAGAAAGGAGGGAAAACCCACCGGGAGGAGGAATCGATCCTGGCGGCATAGTCGAGTATCCATTAGGCATCTGCTGATAAGGTGGTCCTTGGTACATACCAGGTGGACGTAAAGGCGAAACAGATATACTAACAGCACCAGCACCACCAGGATTTACACCAGGAGGTAGAACATTAGGGTTTTGAATGTTAGGGTTCTGAAAATTAGGGTTTTGCATATTAGGATTTGGAATTGATGAAAACTGTGGGATCGGACGATATTGTAAACCTGGGGGAGGTATTGTTCCTGCATTAGGCTGATACGATTGAATCAATGGTGGTGGTGGTAGTGATTGTGGTGGTTGTAGAGTTATTGCTGATGGATTTGTATTAGGGGATTCCGATACATGTGTAAGAGAAGAAGAAGATGGTGATGAAGATTGTAATGGTGTTGATGAAGATAGTGATGGAGGAGGAAGAGAAGGATCTGTTTGATTTTCTGAATCTGATTTAATTTCTGTTTTGATTTCTTGTTTGATTTCTGGTGGTGGAGGAAGAAGAGACGGAGAATCCGCCATTGATACAAGTTTTGGGGGAAATTTTGTTTTGCTTTGCTTAGTTCTTCTTCTTCTACTACAACTACTATTACAACTGATCGATTCGATTGCGTGCCCTAGATAAATTGTTTGTTTTTTCGGATAGTTTCAGGAACTCATGGCATAAAAGAGGTTCTTGGAGATATCAGAATGTGTTATCCTCACGTGTGACTAGTGGTTTTGATTCATCTTACTAAGCTACAGCCGTTGGATTATTTTGATTATTCTTAACACCAAATAGGAAAGGAAAAGTAAAAGTGTTAAACATTTGTTAATAGGGTGTTTGGCAAGCACTTAGGGTCCGTTTGGCAAGGAGGTGGTTGAGGGTGGAGTTCAGTCAACCGGAGGAATTAAGGATGGAGTTGAATTCCAAGGGTGTTTGGCATGGGTGGAATTGGAACTCCAGGGAGTTGAAACTCCTTCATTCAATGGAAAATCAAATGACACCTCCCCCATGGAATTTGGAACTCCATCCTTCCAACTCCTCCCATTGACCATTTTGACATTTTACTTTCTTTTTTTATTTAAACAATAATTAATTTCTTATACTTATAAATTTACTATAAGAATTAAAACGTAATTATATTTTATTTTATTTTATTTTAAAATTATAATATTTTTTAATTAGTAATATTTAATACTTTAATAATATTATTTTTTCACATATTCAAAAATGGAAAAAAATATATATTTTTATTATTTAAATACATTAGTGTTGTTGATAAATTATTAAATTTGAAATTTAAAATAATAGTTTTATTTAAAATACCAAAAATGACTATTATTTGGACTTTCTCAAAGCCATTCATATTCCAGGGCTTGGTCAATCTATTGGCCCAAGGCAATTCCGGGCAGTTCTCCAATACCGTATTGGCATTCCTCTCTTCGAAGCTGACACTTTATGCTCATGCTGTGACAAGCCTATGGACATCTATGGCGACCACGCCGTCCACTGCGCCAAAGATGTAGGGAACAAATACCGACATGATGGGGTGAGAGACGTCTTTTGCGACATATGTTATAAAGCCGGGGTACCAGCCAGAAAAGAAGCTTCCTTAGGTTACGATCCACTACAGCCAAAGATCTTAAACCTGCGGACATTCTTTTGTTAAATTGGGAGTGTGGAAAGGATGTATGTTACGATGTCACGGGCGTCTCTCCATTTACAAGTGCTAGCACACGCCACTTTACTCCCGGACATGCAATCTCCATGGCAATCACTCGTAAAAGAAACAAATACCTTGATAAGTGCACTGCTCATGGTTACGGATTTGGCGTACTCGCTTTCTCAACCTTAGGGGAATTAGGGGAAGACACAGTTGCTTTTTTGAATAGATTAAGAAACTACCTTATAAGTCATGATACGAATTATAAGATAGGTGGTGCTCTTTTTCATAGAATTTGAATTGTTATTCAAAAAGGTGTTGGTGCCCAGCTTGTTGCTAGGCTTCCTACCACCGATGACCGATGTGTAATCGACCTCGTTGTCAAACTATCAATAATAATAATTTATTATAATTTAAATAAATTTTCAATTCAAATATAAAATTATTTCCACTAAAATAATATTTACATCATAAATAATTAATTATTATTGTTGATAAATTATTTTTTTTATTAAACAATATTAGTTTTATTTAAAAAATTCCAAGACCGAGTATTATTAATATTATATTTACTTAAAATAACTTTATCAATAATTTAAATAACTTTTTAATTCAAAAATCACATTTATATTATATATAATAATATTTTATTATTAATATTATGTTTAAAATTTATATATTAATTTAATAAAACTATTATTTTAAATTACATATTCAGTAGATGATTTAATTTAAACTATACATTAATTTTAAAAAGGAAATTAATATTATATTATATTTAATTCATTAATATTAGTATTATATTATATTACATTAATATTATATTATATTTAATTAACTATTATGAGTATTATATTACATTAATATTATCATATTTTAATATTTTTAATTAATATTTTATTATATTATATTAATATGCCAATATATTTAAGTTTTATTATTATATTATATTTATGTCATATTTAATTAATATTATATTGGATTATTTATTTATTTATTTATATATTAACTTATTAAAATTAATTTATTACAATAACTCATGCAGAGCTTTTGGTTGGTAACCTAGCAACAAGCTGGGCTCCAACTCCTCTTTGAATTGCGACACCTAATCTATAAAAAATAAAACTACCTAAGCCGCTACTGGCATCGTTGCTCACCAAACAATTCCGTAAACGCTTGAAAAAAACAAGAGTATCTTCTCCAAGCTCCCCTAAAGTAGAGAAGGCCAGAACACCCAAGTCGTAACCATGTGCAGCACACTTATTCAAATACTTGGCACGTTTACGAGAAACAACACCAGAAATAGCCTTTCATGGGGCAAAGGAACGGACACCCTCACCAATGAATGGAGAGACACCTATGACATCCATACAAACATCTTGCCCATTTTCCCAGTTAAGGACAAGAATATCAGCTGGCTTTAGATCTCTACCATCATCCGAATGAAGACCGAGAGAAACCTCCTTGCGCGCAGGTACCTTGGCTTTGTAACAAATGTCGATGACAACATCCCGAACAACATCATGGCGAAACTTATACCCAATATCCTTAGAACAATGAAGCGCATGATCACCAAAGATGTCCATAGGTTTGCTACAACATGGACATGAACTATTCTCGACGAACATAGGAATACCAAGGCGATAACAGAGCACAGCTCTAAATTGTCTAGGCCCGAGGCATTGATTAAGCCCACTAATAGGTACCGCCAAAAGGTAATCTTGTGCGTGCTTGACACGGTTACATTGCCATAAGATGGAATCTCTTTCAGACATAAGAAATTGGTCTGGGATTTTCTTCTTAACTGCATCAAAATAAACTACTGCCAAGGAATGCATAGAAGGGGGGGGGGGGGGCAGAATCATCGACACAGTAAGTAGACGGTAATCCACATACCTGGGTGAAGGTCTGAAGAGCCAACTGGTAAGCCGGACCTTTGTCTGTTGAGAATAATTTACCAAGGATCACTTTCGCACCAAGTAGTCCGGCTTGAGAAGAAAGATAACAATAAGCCCGAGTGTCAGCCATGGTATAAATGCCAAGTCCACCATCTTTAATTGGTAAGGTAGCTAATCTCTTATGTAAAGGACCGAAACCCGCACCATCTCCAGTAATTAAAAGTCTCGAATCTCGAAAATAATCGGTCATCAAAGAGATCGGTGGCAGGTTGAAGAGCAACAGGATTGGTAGTCCGCATTGCAAAGTAAAGTCTGGACACTCCAGTGCAATTGCGAAGTAAAAGCATCTCACTTTGAGGATCCATGAGTTTTTTGATCGCATCCATTATTTGAACAGTTTTGTGCACCTTGTTCAACAACATATCGCTAATGAAGTCCATATATAAACTCACTGGACCGCCCAAAAGTTTGACACCTTTAGAAGGTCTACCAATATCCGGGGGGAAAACATCCTCTGCTACACTCCTAGGATCAGGGGAAGGCCAAAAGACTTCCGTTTTCTTTATATTTAGGTGTAACCCCCTGCTCGGACCTTCAGATTCAATTAGGCGCAAAGCCTTAGCTACCTCCAAGGTATCACCAACAATTATTCCATCATCAAGGTACCAGGCGTGCAAATCGAGTTTGCACCGAGAGGCAATATCCTTCACTAAGGGGTGAAGAGTCAATGCAAATAACAAGGGACCGAGGGGATCCCCTTGTTGCACACCAAGTGCTGAGGACAAGATATATTGGGCATAATAAAGCTTAGCCGGACGTAAGTAGCAAAATTCTACCCAGCGAGAAATACCTGGGCAATGGATGCGCACTTCCTTGATGAGATGAGACATGCTCACCATGTTGAAAGCATTTGAAAATTCAATTAGCAACATTGACATATTGTCCGAATGGCCCTTCATCTCCAAAAGGTGGTTTACAGCATGTAAAATGCCTTCCCCTCCTACCGGAACACCAACCCCGAATTGGTAATCACCTAAATAAGAAGTCATATCTTTCCCAACAAAAAGCGACCACCTTGAAACCAATCACGCCCAAACCGTACCTACCGCAATGGGCCTAATAAGACCTCCCCCCGGCTTCAGTAATGGCGTCAAAGGTGCGCTAGCAATATACTCACCTAGTTTACTAGGGCACTTTAGGTGATTAATTTAAATAATATTATATCTATATGAATAATATTATATTTACTAGGTATCACCGGGGCCTTACGGCCCCGGCTCAACCTCTGATTAGTGTCATGCGTCACGTAGTCTTTGATATTCAACATGGTTTTTAACTTAGTATATATGTTCCATGAAAATAATTTAAAACACCATTAATATACTTATCCAGGTATATCATTGATATAGTCCGACTTATGTTATCTAGGCATCACCATTAATGATTTCCAGATTGTTTACTTTGGTGTGTTTTTTATTCATTGCTTCCAGGATAATTAAATGGTAACCACTAATTAAACGTAAAAATCACCTTTCAAAGTTAATGGCAGTAAAAGTATAATGTGAATTACGTGGATAATGACGGGCCTTTGTATCTAACAAATTAGAATATGCAAGCTTGGTATGAAACAAAAAAAATGAAAGATTCAAGTATTTGCTTATTCTGAAGAGAAAAAAATCTAAGAACCTGAAAGCAATAAATTTAATTTTAAAAATCAATCCACAAAATCCATTCGAAGAGAAAAAACTGTCTGATTTGAGTTGTTTCCCCAAATCCATGGTCAGAGACCTCTGATAAGTATAACCTCGCACTTCCTTAGTAATCTGTAATTCAGAACGTTGTTGGGTTCCTAACCAACAAATATATCCCTTTTCTATTCATGAATAGTACACTTACTTGTTAAGATATAATTCTCGACACTTAATACATCTTGTTCTTGATAATCGGTATTATTGACAACTCTTGACTCTTCACATATCACAGTGATCAATTTGCACTTATACATTTTTTTTAAAGAAAAAACATCATAAATCTATTACTTTCCTGCTTAACACATCATAAGTATAAATGGAGGCATAACACTTATCAACATGAGACAATAAAAGGAACAACATCCACAATGATGTGACAATTAAGCATTCAAAACAGATTGGGTTTAAGGAACATAATCTGGCGATAAATTCGATATTCACCTTCATCTGCAATTATACGATGAACATGTATCTTCAATTAGTTTTTAATATATTTTTATTTTCTCATACATGAAATTCGGTTCCTACAACCATATAAACCATGTACCATAAATTTATTCGTGTTTTAAAAAGAACTGGGTCAGTTTTTTCATCTAAAGATTAGCACAAACAAATTTGTGAATTTGTTCCAAAATTCAGATTTTTCAAAATTATTCAAGAATAATAAAGGAATAAATCATATAGCGTAACAAATATTTTTGAAATTCGATCTTGTACAATATGAAAAACAACTACTTTACCTAAGGAATTTCTTCCTAGATCTATTTCATCAAATATGCTCTATTCAACTTGAAAACATGGGTTCTTCAATCAAGACAATCTGATGCATCTTGATATCGTAGATGTCTCAATTAAATTTTTAGCCAATTCGAGTTACCAATTAGCGTCGCAAATACATATGGGTGATGATTGAAACTTGTAATGGTCATCAAACCTTGATAGATCTCGAATAATTCCCAAAAAGAAAAGTGCTCGTTTAGGCGTCCATAAAAATGAAAATCATAAAAAATAAAACAATATAATTTAATTAAGCTTGGGTAAATTATTTTGCATAAGAATCTTGATGCTTCGTTTTAGGTTTCCAACCGCATTTAAAAAAAATGTAAAAGCGGGTACCCATTAAGGGACTTAAAAGTTCAAGTTAATTCTGTACAGTCAATTGTAAGTATCATTTGAATGTACACTTGTTGCATCAAAGGTTATATTACTCTTGCACTTACCAACACTAAGTTTCCACAAACCATTTCAATCCTATGATGCCCGGCTTTTCATAAATCAACAAAATAAGTGCATTTCCTATTTCATATTGGTCTTGTTACTCAAATGCTCACTGAAGGAAGTTCAAAGCACAGAAAAAAAGGCAAAGGAGCGACTAAAAAACTATACCTAAATCCCCATAAGGGCATTGGACAAGTTGAGCCTACGGCCGGGCTCCACCTTTATGTGGCCAGCTGACTTTTATGGTCAGCATAGTCATTAGAGAATTGGTTAAAAACGTAAAATTGATTTTTTTTCACATCAAAACACTCAGTTAATATTATTCGTGACATTTAGTAGCGAGAACGGGGTTTACCTGATCCCCTTGCTTTATGGACACATACTACCCCAACAACACATTCCTCTTCATTAGCGGATAGTATGTTGATAGCAGTAGTAAACCTCTCAAATATTTACCAAATAACTTCATATGTAATATACCATGATAAGCTTTTCACCTTATTTAGAAGATTAAAACAGAAGAGCTAATATTTTATTGGTTTAATTTGATTACTTTCGTGTCTTAGAATCTAATGCATGCGGTATACATGCACGCAAATAACATATTAAAAATACAATAAAAATGCCACGAATAAATCATTGAACAACAACCGGAAGCAACAACAATATCAACACAATTGAGAGATGATTCACCAACTTAGACAACCTTGTAGAAATATCCATCTTCATATTAGTTGTCATTGAACACAATATATAATCTTCGATTCAAAAAAATCGCCAAAAAAATAATTGCTGCCACCAATTTCAGCCACACCCATCATTCATAACAAATTATGTTGGAAGGAATAGATTGTGGTTACCTTGATCAAGAAATTGTAAAAATAAATAAAGTGACCCGTAAAAATGTCAAACGAAGTTATTTTTTGAAAAGAAAAAAAATCACAAAGTACTTTTAAAAACCTAGTCATTGTTGTTGCATATGTCATGGGCAAGGTGATGCATTCCACCATTGTTTTGTATGATCGTCTTTTTCTTAATTTTAATTATAGTTTTTTACTCTTTGAATCGAATGTGTTAAATATATTTCAAGGCATAAACAATGATTGTGTACGTAAATCCCGATGTTGTGTAGATTCTGAATACCTTCGATATTTTTCTTCATCATTGCGAAGCATTACTTCGCTGGAAAGTTTACTCTCCAATCATCTCTACTTTCACATTATCATACATACTCATTCTCAATCTATGTATGTCCATAAATATTCGGTCTAATGCATATTAGTATCTTCTGCTCTCCTCCTCAATTTTTGAAATCCAAGTTTTTTTAGTCCCTTTTCTCTTTTTCTGTCGAGTAACATTATGATTAACACTCTGATTTTCAGTTTTAGCTTATGGATTAACGTTTTCAAGAGTTTTAATTTTCAATTTTAGTTAATCAATGGTATGTTTTCCAACTCAACTTGTAATACTGAAAAAGAAAAACGTAATGCAGAGGAAAGTATGCATGGTGGCACTCAGAGACCCGGGAAAACCTTTTGTCTCCTTTAGGTGCAAAAAATATTGGGGACACCTAGCATATCGGAACCATCTTCTGACAGTATAATTGTTTCGGCGGTTGTTTGTAAATTGTACCGCCTTTCATTCGTAGTTTCTTTGTAATGCATAATAATTTTCATAGTATTCTCGATAGGACGCTACGCTGAGTCTTATGTTCCAAAGAATAGTTATTGCGAATATATTGATTAGCTCACGTACATCTTTGTCGAACACTCGGGGCATGATTAAGATTGTCTATATAAAGTTGAGAATAAGTTAGTTTTTTTTGTATTAATACTCCACTCTTTTGTCCAAGTTCCCTACGTACTTGAGAACACTTTGAACCCTTTCTTTTTAAGGCCCAAAACTGGTAATTGCATTCGAAGCATTATACTCTCGGATGTAATCACCAGACAATTTTACGGGCAACACCAGCATCATATAAATCCCTCCAAGCTTTGGGAGGTTCAAGCAATGGAGGGAGTTTTACTTTTCCTTGGAAAACATTTTTCAAAGGTTCTCTTGAATGATTTAGTTAATCTCTCGTCATCCCAATGCGTCGGCCCACATACAGAGCATTCAACATTCATTTTTTCAATATAATGACAGATAGATAAGTCTGGTTCAACTTTGGTGGACAGGCCGGCGTAAAAACTATGTTCATAATGTATACTTCCCGCGAGGCCACGTCTCTTTTTCCGGAGCTTCTTTTGCATTTTTGTCGAGCTTCTTCTGCACGACGTCAATGTGCTTGCTAAGTAACTCGTCAATTCCGTATAATGAAAAATAAAATATTTTAAGGTTAATCCCAAGAATTTCGTGCAAACACTATGATACAAAGATATGAAACTAATCCCATGTCTCTTTCATACATTCGGCGGAAAGACGCTTGCTCTTTCTAATCCATGGTTTTTTTACCTTATTTCTGTTATCCTAGAAATAGAAGTATATCATATATCTTCATGGAGTGAATACCTTTGGGTCTCTTTGACAGGAAAATCCTCACTGGTACAATATGAAGAAAAAATGAGTGATGTTAATATATTTAAATAGTAAAAAGAATCCATATAGGCAAGACCCTAATATCAAGAGATGTTATAGTTCGCTTCAGATATCAACCACGTGATACAATACAAAATCAACAAACCAAAATCAGTATCGTCAGCGAAGTTGACGCCAACACTTGACATCATCATAAGAAATTTGAGCTTCAAAACCACTCGAGTAACCCGCAAAGAAGGTAACTGCGTGGAAAAGACAAAGACAAAAAGTCATCCCTATCGATCAATAATAAAGAAGCTTCATCCATTTAATATAGTCTTGGTCTTCCACTTCTCTGTCGGGTTAAGCAAAAGAGTAATGAAAGAAAAACAATGCTGGTGTACTTTGGTGGATTTGGTTGGAACGAATGAGAGAACCCTTTGAAAAGAAAGGATAAACAACCAGTCGCTATCATCTTGGAAGAAAATCTTATATATTTCTCTTGGGCTAGTGCCGAACCTTGCTTCTCAAGTAGATGGTTTTGTTGTTAACTGGAGATCTGAGTAACTAACAATTAAACGCATCGGTGCTGAGAAATAGCGCAAATAATTGTACTGGAGCTAGTCAAGAAGAGGACCGCAGCTTTGCTCCTCGCTCCTATGATTAATCGAAGTTTATTAGACGACTAACCATTCCTTCGTAAGTGTCCCGCAAGTATTCCCTCAGGTGAGTGCGCCAAGGACTCGTCCTCCTTTACAGTTGTTTGCAAGTTCTGAATTTATCCATGGCACGATCAATATCGATTCGGCTAGCACCAAATCGATAATGAAAATTTCAAGTCAAATATAAGATGAAACCAAATTGTAAATAACCTTATAATATGGCATTGACAACTTAAATTACCGTGCCATCTGTGGGATTCGAACCCACAACTACATGGCTGATAACCATGTGCTCTACCAGTTGAGCTAAGACAGCAGTTCATTTTCATACTTAGTGGTATATACCACTATGCCATCATGAATATATTATACATTTCATGCCACAATTTTTTGATTATATATTATGTATCAAATAAGATGAGTTCATATGCACAGCTTGTGCACATGCACAATGCTTTTGTCTATTTTGGTTAAACTTGAAAACACATGTGGTAGTTTTCTCCTGAGAGTTATCAAAGCAAGCATTATGCTGAAACAAACATGATGACATTTAGCAGGAAACACGCGGAAAAGGTGAAATTACTCATCTGGCACATGCAAGCTCGCCCAGGAGCTCACCTCCGGTAATCAATCTGCAACTGCATTAGCCAATTCGTAGGCTAATCAATCTGCAACCAAAACTTAAACTTTACAATCCTACTCAAGAGAAAAGAAAATGTTGTAAGAGGTTAGGTCAAGTATACAATTCATTGTAACCAACTATAGTAACAGTCACCTGAAACATTGCAGACACATTGGAAACTTAGTTCAATGCGCTTGAGGTCAAAATACAGGGTATACCGAAAAGATTTCTTTACGTAATCCAGCAGTAACTATTCAGGGAGGTTGCATGTAGCAGTTAGACAACATATTAAAAAGCTTCTTTTTGATGATGGTAGCATATGGTAGCACACAAATAACTATATTTGGAAGCGCATCGTCCTAGCATCTAAAATTGAAATACAAAATAATAACAGAGACTGCTAGGTAGCAAAACTGGTATATGAGTCTTAATTCTTACCTACTTGCACATTAAGTTTATGTTGGTCTTAGCCATGCATTGGGACGTACGCAGAACTGAGTATCCATGCATTAGGATTTAAGAAGAACTGAATACCTCAATAAAAAAGGTCGCGATGATTTTATGTTCCTCCAAGCGATGTATTAGGCTTTAAGAAAACTGAATACCCTAAAGTGTTGAACCTTAAGAAAAATTTACCCTCTGTGAATTTTCAAAGTTGTTTGTGCATGCTGAACACTCAATGGGTACACCTCCATCAAGTAAATTGCATGGTAACTTGCAACATATCACCCAAAAGAAACAACTTGGATTGCATAAAATGAGATTTAAAGGAAAGGAAACCGTATCTGATTAAGGCGACATGCACATTTCCAAGTCCTTCCTCAATCATATCAATATTGGTAAAACGTAGCAGAATAAAAGTGTCAGTACAACTAAAACCTTGAAATAAACATTTTCAAATACCTGACATATGATCAAGTTTAGATCTTATGCAAGATATTGAAAATTTCATATCAAAATACGAGCACACACACACACACACACACAGATAAAACAACTTACTTGAGAGAAATCTCAGGGTGTTGAAGACGATGCTTAAACATTTGAAGAGAGAGACTTATAATTACATGTTTGTCCAAGTGAACTGTTAGTGTCCTCCCAAGAACTTCAGCGAAAAGCAATATTCCAGTCAGCGAAAAACAATATTCCAGTCAATAGGTCTACCAGGAGTTTGATTGTTAGAAATGCATCATAAAATAAGCGATATCACTAAAATCAATAAAAACTATACGATATTTGTATATTACCAGAAACATCAAGCTTGTACCTCGCATATTCTAAATTCAGGTGATGAGGCTAAATAACTACAATGTTCTCGGTCTAGCACCTGTTTATTAATAGTCGATAACTGAATTATTCCTGTTTCAAACTAAGGACAACATCAATAAATACACAAATACATAGAGTATTGAATCAATTTTATGGCTGAGCAAAGCCTGTGTTCAAGAACAGAAACTAAGCTAACAATTCAACCAACATGCAACTGAGAAACTAACTCAACCAATGAAATTTGGTTACATTCTTGTAAACCTCTAGTTAATTATACTCGCAAGAATTATAAATGGTAGTTCTTGTAATTCCAAAGCTATCACTATTCAGTCCACATTCATGTTGCAGGAAGGTAATCAACCATGAAAATTAAACATGTCTTCTTCTGATTGTATTGGGTATTACTCACTTAAAGATCCATGCTGCATAAAACCATCAGAAAATTTGCTATACGGGGTCCAACCTGGAACTTGCACCATCTATTCCTAGCTGTCTGAGACCAAAGACCACCATGGCAAACATTGCACAACACCATACATAAAACACAGACTCACGAAAGTGTCAACTCCAAAGTCGGTCGCATTAAACCCTGAAATTTATATCTGAATAAGAATACAAAAAATGGTTCATTTGAAGACAATCAACAATCCAATATCCTAAAACCAAAACAATAAAAGTATTATTGGTGAATGACTACCAACGAAAGAAAAATAAAGTAACTAAAACATAGAAAAAGTAGCAGAAGGCAAAAGCAATATATTTTAATAAATCAACCTAAGAGGAGGCAGTTGGGTTGTAGCGAGAAATACTGCAAGAAAGGAAGTTGGGTTGCACTGAGAGATACTGCAAGTTCGAAATAGCCACACCTGGTTTTAAAGCTTGTGTAATTTTGGGCAGCATTTTGCAAACTCCAAGAGTCCAGTATCAGACTGTCCAACATTACATAGCATGAAACACTTAATATTGTGCTTGTAATATCCAGTATAGCCAAGTCCTAAAATTTTCACACCTCAAGTACACATGGACGGTCCAGTGTTCCCTTTAAAATCGACATTACAAAAATAAGCATGCACAATTAAATAGAGTGGAGATATTGTACCTTGGTGCAACTCCAACATAGAGTGGAGATATTATACCTTGGTGTAACTCCAACACCATGTTGGCAAAATTTCTAACTACTGAAAACAAACAGATGAGATCACCTCAAATTCAACATGAATTACATAAGAGAAGAGTAGTAGATCGTACCTATGAAATTTAGAGGTCGTATTGGCTGAGATTGAATGGTCATTCGGCATGTTCACCAACCTGGTCTCAATCTTGAACATTTTCATTTTTATGAATGTGTTCGAAAACCTAGTCTCAATCTTGAATAGTAGATCAGACAACCATTATCAAGATTAAAAATCGTCATACCTTCTTAATCTTCTTTTTCAATCTTGAAACCTGTTAAAACATAAAAACCTCAGAAATACAATGCAATTCAAGTTGACTTCATTGCCACAGGAAGACCTACAATCCCTTAACTTTCAAGTTAGAAATGACCTCAATGTAGATAAAAGATTCCATTCATTGAAGCATAGTGGTTGTAAGATTACCATCCATTGCAGGGAAGATTCCTTCAAAATCAGATCGTTGGTAGGGCAAATGCAAGTCTAATACCACATTTATGTGTTACATCGTTCCCATCATTAACATTTGTCTAACAACCTTCAGCCTCTCAGTGTTATTCGATGTATTCAAGTAAATCAACAAACGATGCCATATTTACCATGTGCTATGTCCACATTTACCATGTGCTCTGTCATACAAAGTCTAATTCCCTGACCACCATTATTTCTGCATCTTTGGGAGTGTCTGCATTTTCTATAACCTACGAAGCAACCCCTTATACAACTGTCAGAGCTAAGAAACTTTTTACTTATAACTCGACCGTCGAGTTCATATTAAAAGTGATCTTTCTGTCCTAAGTTGGGAATAATGATGAATATCACCCAACCAAATAACATGTATTCAAGTAGATATAAACTGCACCGTTTTCCTTGATTCAAGACCTAGAGTACAATATGATAATAGAAACATAATCACCTAAAATCACGAAAATAAAACATAATCGCCTAAAATGACACCCATCATTTGTTATGCCACTCTTTGCACCTTCACATTAAGTGATTCCCGTATATCCACATGTTATCGTGCCCTGCATGACCTGAATCTCACCCCCCTCTTCAAGTGGAAGCATTTAATGCAACCTGCAACATTCATCGCAAATAAACATCTTAAAGAAACATCAAGTCTTACTGTAATAGGAGTTCCTTTTTGTTGATTAATTGTTAAAAGAAGAGAGACTACTTACATGTTAGAGTCCGGAATGTACCTCTATTCGAGTGACTCCCCCTCTGTCAGTAGAATCAGTTCGTTGATGTGTCTTTGGATCAATGTACTAAAATTTCATGCCTGAAAATGATCAAAGTAGAACAATGTTTGACATTAACAATGATCAATCAAACTTCTGTGATATTTATCGGATCCAAGTTTACACCACCCCACATGGGTACTCAAACTCTCCCCAATTATGAATAAAAATTAAAAACTTAAGAAATTAGTCTTCAAAAAAAAAAACTCGAATATTGCTATGGATTCTTTGTGACCGAAGTAGAGGGATTTTAGTACCTTTCACGTTATTTCAGCTGGGTCACATGACCTACTATCGTAACAATTCTTTGATGTTGTTATGGGTGTTGTGAGTAACTGCGGGATCAGATGAAGAAGAATGATAAGCTTGACATTAATCACCAGCCTAATTGGTTAAGAGTTCTGGAATATAAACTTTCTCACCCCAGGGTCGTTCACCTTTTCTAACGACCCACGCCTTTCCCTGCTAAGACACAATTGAAGTAGAAATTAATGTTAGATGCTATGCAATAGAGGAAACATATTAGTTAAGTGCAGTGAGAACAGTCAAAATACTGCGTAGAACAAAGAAAAGACAGATAGAACAATATAAATTTATATCACTAAGTTTATTCTCTTCTACACCAATAAGATGATCCACATTAGCTTTAAATTTCCAAAATATCAAGTCCGCTAAGTTCATCATCCACTAAGCTCATCATCATTCTCAAACAGGTCTACCATATCGTTTTATTAGTTGTTTCTTTCGAACCTGTTGTCGGGATAACAAAACATACACTAAATAAAAAAAACAACACCAGTCTAAATTTAAATATAGATTCCAGACGTCCATATGAACTGAAACTGCATACGGAATTTGCACCACATAGATGATTTCAACATAAGTGCGAAACCTCAATTCACAATACCGTATATAAATCACTTATAACAACTAAAATATCATAGTGAAAAGTTTTATATTGTAATTTTTTTAACTTACTCGTTGGGGTCCTAATACAACTTGTTGTTACTGAAAATCTGGCACAATACACTATTTCCAAACTTAACTCTTCTTCTTTCTTGTTTGCGATCATAGCCTGATGTATAATTTTTTTTTAAACTATTAGCTAAATAGAATAAACTTTTAATAATTTGATCAGGTTGTGATATTCGTTTTGAACTTTGTTTTCCATAATTTGAATAGGTCATGAATCTCCGAAGAAGGCTAATACGAAGAAATCACTACATAAGAATCAATAATAGTAAATACACATGGGAAACTAATTTGTGAAATTCCATATCAGAAATCTAAGATTTAAGTTGAACCAAAAGGAGTAGTTAAGATTATACCCTGTTCAAACAACGTCCACATCTTCGTTCCATATTATTGAGTGAATTAGGATCACCGTAGCCAGAGAAAATTTCGTATTGAGTGAATTAGGATCACCGGAGCCAGAGAAAAGTTCTTCGACTGAACAACAAACTCAATCCCAATACTGTAATCAACAAAATAATAATTGAAGTTTCACAATAAATACAACTGACTCTCAGAATAAATAAGAATCAAGAAAAAATCCAAGAATTGGAGAATAATGTTAACAGAAGATTTGGATTACCTTAAACAGGAACAAATGGAAGAGAATTTGGATCGTTTTGAGCTCTCCCGGCAATGGATGCAAGACTAAAACAACAACTTGAAGCATCCCATTTCCCAGAAAGATTTGTTGTTTCAATTTCAGACCTCTTTGAAGCGTTACATAAGAACAATCGAGACACATTAAATTAATAAGACTCAGAAATCGAACACAAATTACAAAATTTTTTATTGGAAATTCTTGAGAGAGAGGGGAAGAGAAAGAGAGTGTTTTCAGAAGTTGTATTGATCTCTAATCGGCTAAGATATGAGAAATAAAAATAGTTCAATAAACCCTAAACCAAAAACCCAGATTGGAATTACCTTTGAAAGAAATACTGCACCAATTTAGAGAAATTTTATGTTGTCGATGATGATGATGATGATGATGGATTCACTCTGTTACAATTCAATACCAAGCTGTGATCTTCATCTTTCTCGAATCTCAAAATACTGCGTTAGACAAAATCGATAATTCAACCTTTATGAGGAAACGAAATTTATCTAAATTATTGTTCGTAATTACTAACGAAATTAAATTAAACAAATCGATAACTAAAACCAAAACTATATTTTAAAGCTAGGGTTTAAATCATAACAATTGGAAGACTTTCTTATCAATTCCTTGAACTTGCTACGTAACTTTAAATTCAAAGTTAATGTAGGATTGCAGATGCTAACCGATTCACCGAAGCTCGTAATCGTACCTTATATCTGGAAAGAAACTTTTGCTGAACCTACTAGGTAAGAATTAGGTTAAGAAGAAGACACCGTGGTAGTGGTAGTAGTAGCGTTAGGAAACCTTAATATCACGGGAAGCGGACCAAAATCAGGAAACTGTTGAGAATACACCCACCCCATATTTCTTTCACCCACGAACCCAGCTTTTAACATTACCGAAATTTTTTCAGTCGTCCAAGCAAAAACTCCATCTGGAGCTTCCCCACCGCTGGATGATGGCCCACATTAAACGTCGTCTGTCTGATATCCCTGGCTATCATGGAGACAAACCTCATACCTTTTTATAACAATGAATTTTTTCAGCCGTCCAAGCAAAAACTCCATCTGGAGCTTCCCCACCGCTGGATGATGGCCCCCATTAAAAAGGTATGAGGTTTTAAAATGAATAAGGTGGGGAGAATGTAAAGAATAAGTTTAATTATTGCCTTACGTCCCTGGCTCAACCTCTCATTAGTGGTAAATGTCACATAGTCTTTGAAATTCAACGCATGATTTCTAGCCTGATGTCCCATAAAAATATTATCAAAATATCAATAATATGGATGTTATCCGGATATCTCCATTCAAATTGTCCAATTTATGTTACATAAGTATCGCGGTTGATGATTTCCAAAAAAAATTCCTTCGTATTATCGGTTCATTGGTTCAAGGATAACTAAATGGTGGTCGTTGATCAAACGTGAACATCACTTGTGAAAGATGACAGTCAAAGTATTATGTGACTTTAAGAGAATTATATTGAGCATTTTTATGTTAATCGTGGTTTGAACCAAAATTAAATCATTTACTTGGAACGAACAAATGAAAAATTCCAAAGATTTGCTTTAATAATTTATTCAGAAGGAAAAAAAAATCTACAAATTTCAAAACAATGAGTATAAATTTTAATAAAGCAATCCATAAAATCTATGCCGGAGAGAAAGATAGTCTGATATCGATAAGAATTTTAAATTACCAAAACAATAATAAGTAAAATAATTAGGTGAATAATGCAAAAACTTTAAAGTTGTTCAAGCAGTTGTTAATGCATTTGTCGCGGCCAAAAGCCCGATGAACCATGCATACGATATAGTGAACGATATAAACTGGAGTTTTTTTTTTTTTTTTTGATCGGCGATACAAACTGGAGTTGTAGCATCCCTAACTTAGATCCATTAAAAACTACTCCAAAAAGTGAATGAATACGTCTTTGACCTGTCAAAGCTTCTTTCTTTGGGCATTCTATTATTCTGGTACGGTTGCATTCTTTTTAGAGTCCAATTTTCTCTACGCCGAGAAATCTATATCCTTTCTAGACATTTGTTTGAATCGATGTAGACTATGTTTCTGTTTTCATTTTAACTTCTCCAGATTTTCTTGGATTGATGTCATGCATTTGTAAATTTTCTGTTCAAACTCACCTAGTAGGAAAAGACCGATGCATGCTCGTTATTTAAACACTATTTCTATGACACGATCTTGTTAAATGTAATCATATCCTTGTCGATTTCTTTGATTGTTAAATCTCAGTTATCTTCCTCATATTTAATGGAATCTTCATGCTTCAAATATGCCTTGAGCATCTTATTGTCAAGTGATAATAAGATGCCAATGTTTCTATGATACTTCTTGTAATCTAAAAATAAATTAGATTGATACATGCCCTCCTCCTCGAATTTGAAGTGAAAATTGGATTTACAAAGAAGCAAAAACTGACTATCCCTTGATTTCTCAGCTCTTTCCTTCATGTTCCCTCTCCGTTGAGTAGCGACGTGTTGTTGCTTATAACTTATAAGAAGATAGAGCTTTGTGACACCACCATCAAGTCTGTAGGAAATGATAACTGCTAGTAGTTTAGAAGCATCGAAAGGGAATAAAGAAGGAGACAGTGCGGGTTTACTTACATCCCATCAAAACTGTTCTGGTGGTGGTGGTGAGAGACCAACTATCATTTTCTTTCGAAAAACTCAGTTTACCCAACCATAATTCCAAAGCATGTAATTTCAGCATGTTGGACTATTCATGTGCATCGGTAAGTTAATTGGTTGGATCCTAAAAGGGGGTATCGGTGCTGTCGATGAAGCCAGAGATGCTAAGTGTTTAGGCAAATAATTGTGTGAAATTGTGAGATACCTACAAACCAAGAGAGTACATACTGGAATATATTCATCACTAACTTGTATGTTAAACCAAATAATTTCGGAAAATTCCCATCCTGATGGTCCATGTTGTTCTTCCTCCCTATTTTAAAGTTCGTCAGAACAAATGTAAGGTCATCATTCAGTTTCTGCAAATGGAAGGCCGCGACCACGTAGTAGGTAATTGCTAATGCTTTCAATATACAGAGAAAATTCGGCCAACTTGAATGCATAATGCGTATTTATGGATCCATCGTGTCGCTGGCCAAGAAGATAACTGTATCCATTAACCAAGTATGCAGACAAACAGATAACCCCTACGAAGAATAGAAAATCGTAACAATTCCCAATTTATCAGTTATTCCGGGTTGTTTTAGCAATTCATGGTTCACAAAGCACAGTTGACAATGGTGGAGTGAATATTTGATGCATTCATAATCTACCAAAAAAAATTAACACCATTTTACCGAAAGAATTATTCTCATAAATTGATGTAAATCGACGGGACTAAACCACAATGAGTGGTTGCCCCCACGCTCGATACACATATGCTACCTCTCAAGAAGTTTGTGCACTACATACTTAAAGTTCCATGTAAAAATCTAAATATTGAATAAGGTGGAGAATAGTGCATAAACAAAAAAACAACCCCCAGCTATATAGTTGCTGGGAGCTTCATATAGCGAACAAAGATTAACTATTGTAGGTAATACGGTTGACATTCACTTTCAACCACCACAACAGTGATAAGAAGCAATTATACTGACAAACGCAATTCACGTAATTGGTTAGAGTTCCCCAGGTTTTTTAGATGAACTCATTCTTATAAGTTGATTGACTGTCCGGACACAACCTTCAATTAAAAGTGATGTGAGCAAGTACATATGTGATTCACCTTGGCCGTAACCTCCATCTGCGTGAACTTCACCATCTACTTCATTGTTTGGGGATGTTGATGAATTTAGAATAATTTTTTCCCTAAATCCTGTAACTGAAAGCATCATCCAGAAAATAACAATTATATGACAGAGCCTAAAAGAATGATGAACATGTTTTCGGGTAATGTTTTAATGGCACGCTGAGGGGCTAGCACAAAAGTTACCAAATTCTCTAGTGCTCACTTTTAGTTTATCTTCTCCCAAGTACTCCCAAGCTTCCTCAGTCGAGTATTTCCAGGTCTTGATAGAGGCTCTGTTCTATCTCTTAGAACCTGGGCAAAGAAAGTAACATATGAAAAGGTAGAACAGGTAGTACCGCAATGTCAGAAATCGAAAGAACGTATAAAAAATGAGATTTGGTGTGTATTAATAGGACCCTTGATTGTAATTTGCAATCAACAGAAGATCTTCAAAAGAAGAGTTTCAATATATCGACATTTTTGCAAATCTAAAATTCAATATGCAAACAGTTTACTGATGAAGTCGTTCAACTCATGCCATGACATTATTTTCGAGAAATAGAAGGTACAACAATGATTTCAGACCTCAGATTCAGGGCTAGCATTAACACCATGATACTCAACATTGTTACATTCTCAACCTTAGACACGGGTCCTATGTCAATTGGCATGGTAATCTATGTACCTATTATATTTTGTTGCTATGGGAGGGAACAATCAGGTATTGGGAAGTCGCAGCAACACGGCTGATCTCTATAGGTGTGGCTGAAATCCTAAAAGAATAATTTGGAGAAACCAACAAATATTAGCTTGGAGAGACATTCTATTCTCAAAATAAAGAAACACCATTCACCCATCTAATCCCATTCACCATCAAATCACAGGTAACTGTTTCTAACATGTCATGCAGTAATAATACCACAACACCTCGTTTGGATTTCGTGATAAAGACACGAAGATGAGCACTTTTGGTGATTCTGGACAAAAATAATATATAGAACCCCGAAGTTGCTCTTAAGTGTTGCATGATCATGGTCAAAGGCGAAATTGACCTTGTCTCATGTTAAGCATGGGAAGTATAATCCGTGTCAGTATGTACTCAGATTAATCATAGCTTATGAGTGACTATGAATAAAGTGCATTTGTCTTGCAGGCTACAATTGTCAGATAACAACTGAATATAATTTCTTAGATCAATATATCTTTATTAATGGTATCACAGATTGGCCTTTACAATATAATGGTCATTTCCAAGATCTCAAGTTGTAAGCCTTTCAATGAAGTGGATAAATTTGCAATATTGTGCAACAAAAACATCAAAAGCAAGATAAATCTGATCCTTTACTCTCAATCAATATATATTAAGCTGTAAAATTACGAATGATAACTGCAAATTCTATTAAAACTCATACTTATCATTCACTAATAACTATTTTATATTCTTTGGTAGCTATAGTAATTTAAATTGAGAATATATGATTAACTGAAAACTGAAGAAGTGATGAAGAAACATATATTATGATCACAATCATTTCATTGAAATTTCTTTTAAATAGTTCCTAATGATCTCAAACTTGAATAAGCCAGTGGGTTACCTAATTAAGGGATTGAATGCCCTAGAGTTTCATTTTTTCCAGAAAACATACCGGACACAAATTAAGCATTATTTTTTGTTGCATGAATTTATCAGTCAAAAAGAAAATCAATCATGAAGTAGAAAGAAATTTCAGAACGAAAATCAACATTGGATATTGACGAACACAAAATAGTATTCATCGATCTATGTAAAATCAAAAAAAAAAAAAAAAGGAAGGCGTACCCAGTATAATGTGCTTCATCGGAGATATCCATCAAAAAGAAGGAAGGCGTACCTTGCACGATGTGAAGATAACTCCTGCTAGAAACTCGTCTTAGAAATTTTTAATCATTCAGGAAATTGTTGAAGTCCACAAAAGCTAGATCAAACCGCCTCATAGGTAATATTCCAAGGAGGAATTCGAATGGGAAAAAAGGTGATGCATTAAATAAGATGGAACCACAAACCTTAATTAAGATAAATATCTGACACCGCGCTGGTGTATCATCATGTGGCTGCAATGCTGAATAGATATCACTGGTTCAACACTTAGGATAGCCCTTCTAGTAGAACCTTGAAGAAGAAACATAACATACAAACGCTAGCTCCAAGCATACATCACAAACATGCCAAATTTGCAAGACAATATAGCATCATTAGACAACAAGCTCATAAAATCAAGCAAAAGGAGAATAGCAAGCTCAAAAAAAATTCTGCAAACAATTCATGGTCTCAATATGTGTAGCATCAGTTGGTCTAAATAAACATACATATGGCGAGGTTTCATTACTCTCAATTCCTGGAAGCATGAAAATATAATATTAACCAACAATGAGAATCCATATTAAAGAGAAGTTGGCAATAGCTTGCAGAGTGTAGCGTGATTTAGTTATGTTCACTCACTTCAGAATACACCTTCTTACTAAAACATCCAAGCTGCATTAAGAAGTTCCCAAACTGGAATTCAAGAACTAAATGAGACGTATTATCCAAGAAATTCTTAATATGATGACAAAAGATATCAACTATAGCATAAAAGATCCCAAACAACTCATAAATTCGTCATTACTACGCCGATATATAGAAGTCTAATCACATGATCTCCGTGCCATATGCAGGAATCGAACCCCCAACTACATGGTTGTAAACCATGTGCTCTACCAATTGAGCTAAGAAAGCAAGTAACACCATGACAAAACCCTCAAATTCACGGTGAATCATACACTTATACTAACTTCTAGGAAGTCTGGCTTCACATCTATGCACATAAAGTAGGAACCTGAATATTTCCATCATCTTAAATCAAATTATCATCATGGGGAAGTTCAACCATTAATTGAAAAATGAGATGCTTTTCGATCATCTTTCTAAAAAGGAGAAGTTCAACCATTAATGTATAATCCCGTTGACTTCAAGTCTTCTCCTTCCAAGATGGCATGGTTTTTTGATGTAAGTACATATACAAAGCCCTAAAGGTTATTTAAATTTCTAGCTGAAGTGACTCAATCTTCAATAATACATTAGAAAATTATATAAAACTATGTTGTCCTAGCTAGAGTCTGACGACGATAAGATACCGAAAAACTGATCTCCAAGCTATTGGTAGCATTGGCCTAAAGTTTAGCATCTCCAATGGATTGGCTTAAACATATGCAAGCATACGGAAAAAACATTACCTAGAAATATTTTCTAAAGATTCGAAAGAGTTGAAATTTTATTTTCATTTTGGCCTATAACTAAGATGAG
Source organism: Papaver armeniacum (assembly GCA_023531295.1). Classification (NCBI taxonomy): domain Eukaryota; kingdom Viridiplantae; phylum Streptophyta; class Magnoliopsida; order Ranunculales; family Papaveraceae; genus Papaver; species Papaver armeniacum. The sequence goes on along the minus strand of JAJJWW010009735.1, from coordinate 30,876 downwards.
TATGTCACAACTCAATAAAATTTTGGATAAATACACTTTTTACAAAATAAAATAAAATAAATCAGACAGTATTTTAAAAGGCATTGGATCATAATCTTAAACATATATAATTTTTGTATTATTACCTGCACCTGAGTAGCTTTGGCCGATTAATGCTTCACATTACAAATTAGGTGTAATCGTTTTACCTGTTCCTTCCAAACCATTAATTTCAAGGCCATCTAAATGAATGGACTTCTTCTTTCAAGATAGGCCTAACTACATTTTCCAATATTGCTCCTAATGCAGCTACTACAATTAGGTTAACTTTTTCTTTCTAAATTAAAGAAGTATCATCTTCTTAATTAGTAAGAAACGATTCATATGCGCTTTCAACCAAACCAAATTGTACACTAAGACAACTAAATTACCATCTCCAAAGGCCTCAACAAATTAGGAAAGTCACTTGTTTGTTATTAAAGTGGGGTGCGGTAACGTGGAGCCCGCATCATTAAGGAAAGTACGGTTTTGATCATGAAGCTATATTAAAGATCTAGCATTCCAAAATACTAAATAAACCCACTTAGAGTTCTTAAACCATCAGTCTATCTATGATAGAAAATTCTACTTAAATTTAATCCAGTTTTCTTAATTCAGCATTCACCCACTCAATTTAGTATCATGCTCAATTGCAAGCATTTAGCTTACATCTAGAAATGCAGCTCCATCAAAAACAAATCTTGAAACTATATTTTGATTACTTCATTTTATTTTAATAATATTTTCCCCACTAGTTCTATTCACAAAACCAATTATCGTTAATGAAAACAAAATAGAGAAATAAAACGAAAAGATGGATCCATGTTGGCAGTGGTATTTTGGAGCAGCAAAGATATCTTCCATTCAACAAAAACTGACACCTCGGATTTAATAATACTAAATTCCCTTTATTATAAATTGAATATCCACATGTTAATTTTTCATTATGACTTTTACTAAAGAATACAGCGCCACAAACAATAATAAACTATTCTGCATGTATCACAATAACGCTCGCGGAGACAAACCTGATAAGTCTATCGCTTGTGTGGCTATATCCTTTAGCTTGCAAATGGTGTCACACAACAGCTTGGGTTAGTCACCAAAAGAACAACAGTATAGTCCGTATCAAAGCATATTAAGAATCTGCCTTCATTCACTGACAACATTCTAAGTTAACACTAACACAGACGACATATGGATCACCTTTTCTAAAACTTATGTGAAATGAAACCTCTCATGAGTTGAATGGAAGGTTAGTTTGTATATCAACGTGCCCATTTTATTGAATAATAATGAGTGCATTTTTTTTTGAAAAATCCTTTATTGTCAACGTGCAGTAACATTGCACAAATGAAATTGCAATTTAAATTCATAGACTATATTTAGAGTTAAACAATATATAGTAGATATATCTTTCATAACACAAAATAAAATTCCTGCACAAATACTTGGAACCGCTAAATCATGTCAAAATGGTGTGGTTAATTACTTAATTGTGCCTCTGCTGAGGTTAGTTTTTTGTGGTGGAAGGATGGCAGCAATTCGGTGCATCCGTTGGCGCTCATACATGGCCACTAAATTGTTCAAGCTCTCTTTGATGTTCAGTACTTCAGTCAAACCAACTACTGGAGAAAATTTAAAAATAAATAGAGATCTTACAATTTATACATATTTGTTAAAGTACCATTTGACAGTTCAACTATTGAATCCAAAGCCTTACACTAAGAATTAGAATGGTCGACTCATCAGATTAATACTTTGCAAAGACGTCATGAGTATTCGAAACTTATGTAGTAAAAAAAAGACAAAAAAATGAACACTTCCTACTAATGTTGTGATAAAATTGTTCATAACCATAACTAAATTATTTTGAATGGTTCAGGTCTCCAATTGATAATCTAGATACCTGGTTAAGCATGTTTACATTTGTCAAATCATAGAAACGCTTATAGCAAATTCAAATTGAGACCAAATTACACAGTTCAATTTGGTAGAAGACTAAAAATACCATTGATTATTTTAGCTAGTAGTGGCCTTTGTCGGGAAACTTCTTTCACTCATGGGGCATCATAAGAAGGTTCGACGATCTAAATTGCCGATATGGACTCCAATTTTCTTACCAAGAAATTAAGGAGTTACTATATTAAACTCTAATTAACACCTAATAAGAGATTAATATCAACGAACCCTTGTTTTACAAAAATATGGATTTATGGATTCACGAATGATAAAATCAAGAGTACCAACTACTAACTTAATAATACGGTCTCTTAATAGAAGCAACGTTGAAATGTTTTAGCAGAACTTGAACACAAAAAAGACAAACTTCTACTTTATTAAAATCCAATATTATTAAATTTGACTTACTTTATTTATATCCCTGAACAGTATCAAACATCTCTACACTAAAAGATGCCGAAGGTAATATCCTGCCACTTAAGAACAATTGTTTTACAAACACATTTGCTACTAATCAAGGTGTAGTTGGTTCTATAGTCACATTCTGGTCATTGGTCATTAATTTGGTTTCAAATTATTCACTATATATAATCCAAATGCTTAATTGTTTATTCGTCCAGAGCCAGAGCCATACGGAACTCTGTAAGTGTCTTGTGTGAGGTATACATAGAAAAGTGCATTCATTTTTATACAATAAAATTAATTGGTTTCTGTGCCTATGCTCAGCAGTCTAGTTCCTATTTTGATCTAGTTCCTATTTTGGGTGATAAATTCAATGAACTTGCTCGAATACTACATTAGGTAGAGCACATAAATTGTATAATATTAGGCATAAGAATCAAAAATAATTTCACTTTCTTACGACTAAATTTAAATGAAGCTGCAGGTGAAAGGCAACAAATGGTCTTTAAACTAATTATTTTATCGCATTATATCTGAAAAATAAATGTAGCCTGGTTGACCAAAAAGAAAAGTGATACTTTTCAAGAATACTACATTACTACTTAGAATCGGATAAACAACTTTTCGTAGAGAAAAATGCGATAAGATCTTATTTCACTGATATGTTTATAAGTTATGGTAAAGTTTTATTTTCAAATTTTCTTGTGCACAACAACATTTGGTAAATTTGTACATATTCGGAATGAGCTCTTCTTATATACTACGGGATCATCATATACAATTATTTGTGCCATAGTTTTTATGAAAGAAAAGAAAGAAGAAAATTAGATACCTAGAATGTTTTCCACAAAGTTGTAGCACTTCCTAGAGCGATACAATATCATAGTTTCATAGGTTTGCAACTACTTTGCACCCTTGACCGTAATTTGTACTACAAAGTGCACACTCCGCGTTCATGACATACAACTCATCCCGACTTTGCATAAAAATAAAACATTTTTCTCTTGTCTCTTTTTTCTTTTTTTTTCGTTTTTTTTTTTTCAATTTTTTTTTTTTTTTTTTTTTCTTTGAGACAAGAAAAGTAAAATACAAATAAAATAAAAAAATAATAAAATGATACAATGCCATGGTGTAAGTACTTTTAAATCTTCACAAATTATATGTCTTGATATCATAACTTCTCAATTCTCATCCTAATAATTTCCGTTGTATATTAGTCTTCAACTTATAAAAATTATGCTCCCCCGTTTTGTTGCTTTAAAATAAACCTCGAATGTGTTCAACTCTTTTTGTGATGCTCCTCTTGTTGATGATGATGGTGTTTTTATGGACTGTTGGTGTAGAGATATGGTGGATGGTGCTATAAGATCACAAGTGGTATGTAAGTTAGCAACCAACATGGTTGATAAAATAGCACTTCAAAATAGTGCTTCTTGCAAATTTAAGTCCCCAAAACCTAGACAAACTGAGCTCGAAGCTGCATTAACAAAAAGTAAAATGAGGCGTAACGAAATAGAGATGCATTTTCATGATCATAACGTTCGGCTCTAAAAGAGAAAAACCAAGTGCTTTCTACTTGGACAACAACAATAACGCTAAATAAACAGAGATGCACGTATGCAGTAAAGAAGAGCCATACATTGGACCACAGAGGCAATTTAGATATATGTTGATCCACCCTAACAGTTGCACCTGCAGAATTAGAATGAGAGAGCGAAAAAAGATAAAGAATTAGTTAATGCACATATATAGGATATCTCCAAGTTATGAAAAGTAATTTGTAATTTCCATACAAATCATGAGAATAACATTAAGTAATTTCCATAATTGATTAACAAACTGATAACTTGATTCTCTAGATTTGTGCCCGTGCTACGCACCGGCATCTTTTTTCTTTTAACTTGGTATGCGCGGGGCTTCGCCCCGCCCGTGTTGATGCATTTTTGATTTTTCGTTCGCGGGGCTTCGAACCGCTTTGTGGTAATGCAATTTTTGATTTGGCGTGTTGTGGATCTTGGCGGAACTTAAAAGAATGGAGTATATACAAAGAACTTGTAGTCATTGATATCTTCTAACTACATCTAATTTGGAGAGGGAACTTTAAAGCTTGGTAATATAACAGAGAAATGATTAGGAAAAAAACTCGCACTGGTTTTCTCAAGAATGAGAGTCCACCCCCTCGGCAACCATGTTAAACCATACAAATGTAATTTTGTGATGATTGAATTTGTATAAAATTAAAAAGTAACATTGCAGGTGACAACCATGTTAATTAGGTAAGCAGCCATAGCACATTTGAGACGTACATCATCCTAAAATGGTCCCAGTTTGGACTTTGAAGCGTGTTCATATGAATTATCTTACCTCCACTTTAACAAAGCCAATGTAGTTGTGAACAGTTGAAAGCATCCTCACTATTGAGCTCACTTCTCTCCTGATCTACGTTAACAGCAAAATACGATCCATTAAAACCACAAATTTTCTTATTTAAAACCACTTTCATATTAAAATCCAACGAAAGAAAACCACTTGTTTTATCTAAACCCACAACGTAATTAAACTAAACACAGACTTAGAACAAAACTATAAATACAAAATTGAAAGGAGCTTTATATTCTTCATAAAGCGGTGCATAAGTACTCCCTATAATATGCATGAACCTAAATACCACTATCCCAGTGCGAAAGAATTGAAAGAAGTTACTTTTGTTCCATCTCATTCCTCTGCGAGCTGTACTGGGAGAACTTACTCCTACAATATGGAAGTCCATATTTTTAACAAAATTGGGAACAATCATTGATAGACGCATTTATGTGTCTATTTTAGAAGTTACTTTTGTTCCATCTCATTCCTTTGCGCTTATTTTGGTATTTTATGTCTTTGTAGGTGTTTTTGGAGAAATAAGCTTTTGCGGCGAAATTGGCTCGAAAAGTGGTTTTTGCGCTCGTGGGAGAAAATTACTATACGGACCCCCATTTTGGATAAGGGGTACCCAAATTACTAAGGGGCATCCATTTCCAAGGCAAGTACTATTGGCAGACCCGCACAGGATAGGGGGAGGTCATCTTCTACGGTTTGAAAATGGAAATTGGCGGGAAAATAAAGCTCACATCTGCGAACTATTTTGGATTGAGAATTGGACGTGATATTAAGAGATTCAACTACGGATATCTTATGGGCTGGACTTATAACGGCCAAACAGGGTTAATACAAGTGTTTAAATCGATCCAGTTGGGATGGATAATTGGTTCTCGTGAAACAGGGCATGAATTATTCTCGGTAAAAATATTACGGGAAGTTTGTATATTTTTGGAAGTGGCGTGCAAATAAACTGAAGAGAATATCTTATGAAGATTTGATGTTATCCTTAAGAGAGTTTCCAGCTCATACAACGCGTAAAGAAGGAAGCCGGAAAAAGATAAAAAAGGGCCGAACTTGGGAGAGAAGAAAGAGGGGTATTTGTCGAGATTTTAGGCACCTGTTGGCTATATAAATGGTGTATTCGAGTCCTAGAGACAGGTCGGAGAGTTTGGGGTCGATTGGAAGCTTCAGAAAAGCTGCAGAGGAGTTGTAGCAGTAGCAGGAAGAAGAAGAAGAGAGGTTGCAGACGACACTTCAGAAGTGTCGTTCTGAAGAACACGAAGAACAGACTCGCAGAAAGCGATCTTAAATTCAACGACAGAGTCAAACAACTATCGTTCTTCGACAGTCTTAAAAACTTGTAATAGTGACGCTTGTAACACCACTACAGCGTTACAAATCTCTGTTTAATACAATTTCTTCAATAAAACACCTTTTTGAGCTATGGATTATTATTTTGTGCGTGTTTTTGATATGAGGAGCTAAACCCCATCGCTGGGATGACGGAGGAAGCCAATTCTCATCACTGTGGTAACTTTATTTAATTCTATTTACGACTTTTGCATTAATATAATTTGAATCATGATTTTAAATTAATTAGTTGTGATTTAGTTTGATGGGTTATGCTTAGCTTAGGTGTTTTGATAATCCATGCTTACCATTTACAATTAATGTTTTATAAAATCTACCTTGGCAAAGATTTAGAGTCAATAGTTATTGTTTTTGGAGTCATTATTGTCTAAGAATTAATAATTGAACCACAGAAAAAGAAGTTTGGTGGAATCCTAAGTCCCAGTATCTCTCAACATTGTTAAAATATTTTCTTTGTTTCCAGTATTTTATTTAAGTAAGTCCTAAAATCAACAACTTCCCAAGTCCGAGCGAACGACACTCTACTTACCACTGTAAAACTACATCAGTTTTTGGCGCCGCCGGCGCGGACTTGTATTTAGGTTTAGGTTTTAGGTTTTGCATTTTTTTTTTTAGGTTTTGTATATATTTTTTTATTTTTTTAGATTATTTTTTTTTTGTTCTATTTTACGTCTTTGGTATTTTTGCTTTTGTTGTGCAGGTTTTGCTTGAAACGAAGGTGAAAAGTTGGACTTGCCATAAAAGGAGAAAGCCGAAGTTTTTATTTTTGTTAGTTTTTTATTTTCCTTATTTTTGGACTTGTATATATTGTTTGTTTTTTTTTTAGTAGTTTATTAATAATTAAAAAAAAAACACGTGCACACACCAATTGCATCGTCAGACTACCGATTTTAGGAAAACTCGTGGATTAGTAAGCTGAACCCGTGCCTTGGGCCTTATGGGAGTTACCAGCTGAAAGTCCACAAACCTCAGCCTAGTACCTTTGGGTATATTTTGCTGTGGTAACCTGAGCTTACCCACTTTAGTCGACCTTGCATTTGCATGTGCACAAAAGAATGTCGAACTGGTATTACAATAGCCAATACAACGAATATCCGACTGATTTTCAAAATGGACACTATTACTTTGACCATAGTGTGCATAGTGGTTGGGAAAACCAACCTTTTCAAGGTTATGGTTCATATCATAGTGAGCCCAATTACTATTCGCACGTGCACCGGTCATACGAGCAAGAAAATAAGGAATATTATAGTACTAGTACCTCGTCTTTGGACGACTTAATTAAAGAGTTGAAAACTAGTCCTTATTATGATCCTTCCGTTCCTATTCGCCCGCTAGAAGAGTCTCTCAAACTGTTGGATGTTTCTTCCGGTCCTATTCGTCCTCTAGAAGAGTCTCTCAAGATTTTGGCTGAGAAAACAAATAGGTTTGTGTTAGAGACGAACGAAGGAATTGCTCGAAATAATCTTGACTTCCAATTTAGCCTTAAAAATGAGAATAGTTATTCACATAATCAAGATGACGAGGTTAGAATTGGTAACACTACCTGTTTAGAAGAGGTTCAACCATTTTCATGTTATGATGATTACGATGAGGATAGTGTTGATCAAGAATCTGATAGGCATAGTAATCAGGAATTTGTTACTCCAATTGAGCTTTATAATGATAATATTTCTAGTTCAAATCCAAATAATTTTAATAATTATTCACCTATTCAAAAGGACAGGGATTTGACTAGAGATACTCCCGTTTTAGACGATGTAGTATTTCCTTTTGATTACGAAGCCGATATTGGCTTAGAGGAACGAGTTTATTCTAAGAATAATATTTTAGAGTCTACAGATTTAGAAACAACAGTCTTAGACGAAGAAGATGAACTCGTAGAGCTTTTAAACATGTATGAGGATGTGTCACCTGAATATGACCTTCAAGAAGCAATTGACCATTTTCAGGATTCTGATGATCTAGAAATTAGGGAAATTGTAGCTAGTCTATCTAGAGACACCCAAAACTCTAAGTTTGGGGGTGACTATCATTCTCCATGTGCCTTACCTTTAGCTCTTACAGAGATCCCTCACTTGGGACTTGATATATGTGCCTCAACCATTGTGCCAGATTGCCTTCATACTAGTTCATCAGAACCTAATAATGTCCAGGAAGAAGTTCAGTTGTTAGAAACCCATCCTCTGGTTGATGTGGTTTACTCAGGCTATGATACCAAGATTGACTTTGTTTTCCCACCAAATATTTTTCTTCCAAAATGTGGGAACGTTTGAATTTGAAATGTGTCAATTATTAAGTTCTGAGACTAAACCTAATTATTTTAGGAAAATAGAATTGACACATTTGCTTAAGAATGACCACCACTCTCATTATGGTCAACTGTGTAAGTCAAATCTGATTGACTTAGAGGATCCTCAATTATTCAGGTTATTATTGTGTGCTTCTAAATTTTTCCAAACCTTAGAACCTGATATTTCAGATCTTACTTATGAGGAGGTGCAGCCCATGAAAATATTTTATTTTGACCCCTTTATAGAACCTGAACCTGAACCACAACTAGATGTAGTTGTCTTAAACAGGAAACTAGGCAAGGGTGTGCTATGTTTATTCTTGGTTTGTTGAAGTTTCCTTTTATCTGTGTTAACACTTTTTGATGCAGATGATCCACAGTTGTTTCGGTTATTTCTTTATGATATGAAGTGATTAATTCTTTCTTATGTCTGGCTGAATACGTTAAACTTAGCACTTCTTGGGAGGTAACCCATGCTCATGCAACACAGTAATATCTTTCCTTAACTCTTTTGCTTCAAATGGTAACAGTTTCTCCTTGTTCATGCTTTTAATTTCATCTTTAGAACATTGAGGACAATGTTAGATTTAAGTTTGGGGGTGTGGGAGAAACTTTTTAGTTGTATTGTTAAACTCCAGAGCCTAGAAATGTATGCTTATTAAGGATGGCACTAACCAATCTAAGTGGATGGAAGCATTTTGGTTGTAGGAGTTGAGGAACCAATCTGATTAGATGGAAACATCTAAAGAGTCTATTCATAAAAGCACAGAGCTCGGGTGTTAGAATTAAAGAAAAAACATGGTAGTTTCGCCATATCTCGTTGAATCCTTTCACTTTTATTTTTTGTTTGTTTTCTTCAAAATATGTTTGTCTAAGTGATTAGGTGGGGATCACGATTCAAGTTGTTACCACTACTAGGGTGAAATAGAGTGATTGAGATACAAAAAAAAAAAAAAAAAAAAAAAAAAAAAAAAAGAAAAGAAAAATTGAGACCGGACCATCGACCAACCTAATAAATTCAATAAAGTCGACCACCGGGAACCGTTGTATATGCCAGGTTGTGTTGACCTAGAGTTAGGATTATCGACCATTGGTTCCCTTGTATATGCCAAAGTGTGTTGATATTAGTCCGCATCAGATATATCACCATTAGGATAGGTTCATTTTGGCAGTGGCCTTCAGACAGATATGAGAAACACCGTTCACCTAGACAACATCAAAACCATCTACGTTTTTCTCTATATCCATCTTCTTAATCTATCCATGTGATTGGTCGACTCCGGTTATGATGTCCAGAAACTATCTGAGTAGAGCTCTGTGACTTATATATGAATTTTAGTATGCTTGAGTGCAAACTCGTGTACACCAATTGGAATTTCGCATCAAGGTACTTCCTCCTGTAGTCAATAAGTATGCCAACCAAGGAGATTCTTTAGTGCCTTCCAAGGTTCTGCGTAGATAGCTAAGGTCTGGAGTATAAAGGTTTTGTGGGTATATCTCTTGTAAACCCTCCCGAGACTATAACTCGGCCACTAGGGCCACCTAGGGGTTTAAAGGCTTATTGCATGCGCTAAATGCAATCGACGATGCCTGCGACAGTGAGTTAGGATTTTATTTTTGATTTTCTCGGGACTAGCAAATAATAAGTTTGGGGGTATTTGATAGACGCATTTATGTGTCTATTTTAGTCTCAATTCTCTGTAATGTTAGTACTCGATTTTGCGCTTATTTTGGTATTTTATGTCTTTGTAGGTGTTTTAGGAGAAATAGCTTTTGCGGCGAAATTGGCTTGAAAAGTGGTTTTTGCGCTCGTGGGAGAAAATTACTATACGGACCCCCATTTTGGATAAGGGGTACCCAAATTACTAAGGGGCATCCATTTCCAAGGCAAGTACTATTGGCAGACCCGCACAGGATAGGGGAGGTCATCTTCTACGGTTTGAAAATGGAAATTGGCGGGAAAATAAAGCTCACATCTGCGAACTATTTTGGATTGAGAATTGGACGTGATATTAAGAGATTCAACTGCGGATATCTTATGGGCTGGACTTATAACGGCCAAACAGGGTTAACACAAGTGTTTAAATCGATCCAGTTGGGCTGGATAATTGGTTCTCGTGAAACAGGGCATGAATTATTCTCGGTAAAAATATTACGGGAAGTTTGTATATTTTTGGAAGCGACGTGCAAATAAACTGAAGAGAATATCTTATGAAGATTTGATGTTATCCTTAAGAGAGTTTCCAGCTCATACAACGCGTAAAGAAGGAAGCCGGAAAAAGATAAAAAAGGGCCGAACTTGGGAGAGAAGAAAGAGGGGTATTTGTCGAGATTTTAGGCACTTGTTGGCTATATAAATGGTGTATTCGAGTCCTAGAGACAGGTCGGAGAGTTTGGGGTCGATTGGAAGCTTCGAGAAAGTCACAGAGGAGTTGTAGCGATGGCGGGAAGAAGAAGAAGAGAGGTTGCGGACGACACTTGAAGTGTCGTTCAAGAACACGAAGAACAGACTCGCGGTAGCAGTCTTAAATTCAACGACAGAGTCAAACAACTATCGTTCTTCGACAGTCTTAAACACTTGTAATAGTGACGCTTGTAACACCACTACAGCGTTACAAATCTCTGTTTAATACAATTTCTTCAATAAAACACCTTTTTGAGCTATGGATTATTATTTTGTGCGTGTTTTTAATATGAGGAGCTAAACCCCATCGCTGGGATGACGGAGGAAGCCAATTCTCATCACTTTGGGTAACTTTATTTAATTCTTTTACGACTTTTGCATTAATATAATTTGAATTATGATTTTAAATTAATTAGTTGTGATTTAGTTTGATGGGTTATGCTTAGCTTAGGTGTTTTGATAATCCATGCTTACCATTTACAATTAATGTTTTATAAAATCTACCTTGGCAAAGATTTAGAGTCAATAGTTATTGTTTTTGGAGTCATTATTGTCTAAGAATTAATAATTGAACCACGAGAAAAGAAGTTTGGTGGAATCCTAAGTCCCAGTATCTCTCAACATTGTTAAAATCTTTTCTTTGTTTCCAGTATTTTATTTAAGTAAGTCCTAAAATCAACAACTTCCCAAGTCCGAGCGAACGACACTCTACTTACCACTGTAAAACTACATCAATCATCTTCTGTTTGGTGGAGATACTTTACGTGTTTGACAAAATCAGATCATCAGAGACCCAAATATGGTGATGTAACACAGATGCAATTTTTATACAAAGGTCATTATTTTAGTTCTCAAGTGCAATCCCCTATATGAAACAAAAAAAAAAGATACTCTTCGGATTATAGTCTGGTAGATGTAAAATCAAAACAAAACAGTAAGTAAAACGAAAAACAAAAATCAAAATACTAACCATGCTAATACGTTTATTAGAATATCATCATCATGGACAGAACCACCAGCACCTAAGTTACTTATTTTCGTCGACATAACAAAAAAAACGGAAGAAGAGATTAGAGCAAGGTTCTAGAAGAAGAATAGCTTACCTGTCAAGAACAGATGATTTCTGTAGCGTAAAACCGGTTGCTTTGTTCAAAGGATCAAAGATCAATAACTCTCTATAATCAAAAATCAATAATCAAAACGTAAAGAATCAAAGGCTATTGTTCGTAACGCAAAGCGCAACCTGTTCACATGTGACATATAATCTTGCCTGCTTCTTGTATAAGACTGGTTAGTCAATTAAGGATTTTCAAAAATTACGTGGTTTCGTATACATTTCCTAGTATAAGTTCTTGGTTTCCTAATATAGTTTTGAGTCCAGTTTCCTAACTAATTGGGTCCTCAGAATTGCGACAAAAGTAAATTAGCTACGAATTTCATTAGCATATTGTACCCAGACTGATGTGATTATAGAAGGCATATGCATGACCAAGTCCAACACCTAGCTCATTCAATAGGCTAGATAAAATCATACTAATTAACAACCTTTTTTCACTTTAACTTGCCATTGCAATATCAATTTTGAAGTGGTAAGGCATTCGAAAGTCCAACACTAAAGGTAAGCTAACAGGTCTATGATGTCTTGTCCATAACAGAAGCTACTATATTAGAAACATCTGATTAAGAGAAAATCACAAAGAGAACACATAGAAAACTTACTACGGAATGAAAGTCCCTGATTTCACCAATCTTATGGTCCGTTTCTTAAAAATTTGATAATGAGAGGAAAAAAAAAACTTCTCCATGCAGCACATATGAATTCGCAATTATGATATCATTGATGGAAGTGATTCCGACATAACAAAAAATACATAATCTGAAGAAGCGATTATATTAAGGCTTATATGCAAAAAAACATATTGAAGCAATCATATGTACTGAAAACCACAAACATGACTTTGACCAATGTAAGTAATGTAAACAAACACAAATTAAAAGCTACTCAAGAACTAAACCTCATTAGGAAACCAAACCAATATATAGTCTTACCTTCTCGACCAATCCGCATCTCCCAAAGATCCTTTTAGCTCTTTTACCCTCAATAACATGAAACATAATAATTCCTCAGATGTCTCTACATGGAAATAATAACCTGATCAGAACCAAAGATTAACACACAGTGAATAGTGCCAAAATCAAACAAAGTAACAAAGAGAATACCAAATAAGAAATCTTACCATGTGAGCAAGCTCCAGAATAGAAAATCAAGATCCTAATAGCCGGGAAATTTAGAGTCAGGCGTACTACTATTGCACCCCAGACCCATGGTGTCTTAGATGAATGTCATGGAAATTCAACTTGATTATCCATTTACAATGTGCATTCGTCAACAATGGATATCTGCTATAAAGATCAAACTGTGGCTAAGAAAACAACATCGATCAACCGAAAACCCTAATCACAAAAGTGAGATACAAATCAACTCAGGACATGAAATTTCGTTTCGAATTTAGAAGAAAGATCGAAATTTGCTGAACACGGAGGATGATGAGGAAGGGTTTCAATGATTTCTTTCTAGTAAGGAACCTAAATATCTTACCTATGTCGCCAATTAGTAGAAATTGTATTTGGTCATTCAGGTGAGAGAGTCCCTTGATGGTGAATTGAATTTTTCTTCTCTTCCTCGTTGAAAATGAAACCCTTATGGTTCACTGCACTTAGTAATTAGGTTTCTTCGGAGAGGCAAAGAGAGAACAGAGAAGAGTGTTCGTGCAAAGATAATAGGATTTATATATCGCACACACCCCATATTTCCCAGCCGTCCAATAGAAAAACCAATCCGGAGCTTTTCGACCTTCGGATCAGGGTCCCCATTAAATGATGTCCGTCTGATAGCCCTGGCTATCATGGACACAAACCTCATACCTTTTTATAACTATGATTTAATTACTAATATCGCATTTATTAATTTACTAGTCTTTTATGTAGTTATTTATTAAAATATACATTATTAATGATAATTAATTAAAAATAATTTAAAAATAATTTAAAATAAAATGTTTAATGAAATTCAGTGATTTAGAAATAAATTTACCAGCAAATAAAATATTAATAAATAAATATTCTGAAGAAATAAACATTTGAAAAAGGAGAATGATGTAATTACCGATTTCATCAATAATCATGCCAAACATATAAATTTAGAAGGATGGAATTCAATTTCTAAGTAGTTTGAATTCTAGGTAGTTGGAACTCCCTAGAATTCAAACTCCTTCCATGCCAAACGCAGCCTTAGGGAAGTTCCTATGGGAATCACCGATCTGAAAAATCTGTTCAGCCTGGTGGATGCTCAATGTGGATTTTTTTTTAGTGGAAAACATAGAGGAAGTAAAGAGGCAAAGAGATGTTTCTATTGCTCAGCATCATCAGGTTACATGGAACAATATCCTATATATACAGAATACATGTAGGAAGTAAACTCTGAATACTATATTGGGCCGCACATCCATGGGCTACAAGCCCTACAACACTCCCCCTTGTGCGGCCCAGTAGAACTTCATATGTAGTGCTTCATATTTAGTGTTTCGAATATAGTTCTTCAAATGTCGTCCACTCCTTGATGACTTGTGCTGAAATCAATTGCCTTATTAAAACTTTGACAAGGAAAAACCCAGTGGGACATAACCTTGGTAAAACTCTTCACATGTTGTCTCGTAATTTACTTGTATTTCATCACATGATTGTGCGTATTATGAAATTGTGCACACCTCAGGCTTTAAGGGAAAAAAATTGTTTTTTTTGTTTTCTTAGATTTGATGTGTGTATTATGAAATTGGAATTCTTTCATATTGGAAGGGACTTCCCTATTTAATCAATAAAAGAGGGTTATTCTCGACAATTCTACTCTCTTTAGGGTTGTGATTGTGCGTGCGTGAACCTGTGTGGTTAAAGGTTCTGTAACCCTACATTCCTTTTCCTTCTCTGAAACTCTTTTCATCTTAAGACTGCATGTTGAGTTTAAATTGTGATTTCCTCTCACAAACCCATACACGTATGGATACTCTAAGCATCATGTGTTCTGATGGACAAGATGTTAATATGATTGTTAAGCCATCAATCATGAAGGAAAAAGAGAAATCTCCGTTACCTCCAACTTTGAAAAGAAAAAGAAGGAATGTGAGGAAGCCAAGAGCTGTTCCTTCAAATTCTCAGAAGTTTTTATGGTGTTCTTGAAGAGTTGAAGGAAACAAGGAAGGAGTTCAGCAAATAAAGGCTTTTGTTATGAGAACTCTCGTAATTCAGAAGGCCCTGGTTCGACATCATCAGCGTAGAAGGTTTGTTGGAATTGACTCATTTCTTCATGAACCTTATGTACCTATGGATGTTGACGACAAGGAGTTCGGGGACGATAAAGAATTCTTCAGAGGTCTCAATGTCTAGTAAATCTTCTTGTGCTTTTAGAAGAATAACTAGGGTTTGGAATATCCATTATTGTGAGTACACAACTATTTCCAACGTTTTCATCTTTATGTTTTTAGATTTATTTATTTAAATTCTAAGTTTTTTGGAAGATGATTTTTGCAATTTTAATCTTTATGATTTTATATATTGCAAATTGTTATGGGATATGTTGTTTACGTCCGTGAACCCGTGACTATCTCATACTTGTTCAAAAGTTATCTCTAGTATGTCGGTATGAAAGTATTGATAAAAGATAGAATGAACTTTTGACTTACAAAAGTTAAAGCCTTTTATGTCACTATTTGATGGAAGAAAGGATAAAACTTTTGTTTACAAGGATTATGTTTATTGTATGTCATTGTGCAAATAGTGATGGAAAATAGAGTGAATCCTTGTGTATTCCTCAGTATTGGTCGATCTCTGATCCACAATTTTTGTGCATATACTGTGTGGCTCCATAAGTTCTCTTATGTCGAGCATGGCCAATTGAATTGATCATTTTTGTTATTGATTCAATTGAGATTTTTGGATTCAAATTCATGTTTTCATGTGATTTGGTTATGTCCAAAGAAATCCTTCTTTTCTTGTAAAAGCAAGGTCGCCTTTGTTGTTCTTTCGGGAATGACATTTTATGGGGGGAAGTACTTTTTGAACTTGTGCTTAATTGCCAAATCTTTGTATGGAGTGCGGCTGTGGAATATTATAGGGGTTATCTTGTATATTTATAAACTCCTTGATGAATGCATTTAGCTTCGGCTTTATGATTGCATCTAAATAAGTTGATATGTTATTCTCTTTTGGTCATGAAGTATCTCTATGAAAATTTCATGAGGATCCCACTAGTTTTCGTACCTTTGCCAATTTATATTGACAAAAAGGGGGAGAATTAATGTGTAGTTTCATACTACAAATACATATGGTTTACAGATCATTATGTAAGGGGGAGTGGCTTTCATGTTGAGATGAAGTATTGACTAAGGGGGAGTGATACATATCACCATAGTATTGTTGTCAAAGTTGTGATACAATTGAACTTTGATGTTGTGTAATAATACTATGACACTGTATAACAATGATTGAGAGCATTTGATTTCTCATTGTTATCGCTACGGATCTTCAACAACTATGATGCTGAGTTGAACATGTTTAGAATCATGGAGTACTTGGAAGTGACGAAGTTTTCGAGTCGTGTTGAAGATGCCAAGGAGATCAAGCATTTGGATGAGAAGCTACAATTTTTATTTATTTTGTAATTTATATGTATTGATAGTTTTGTCACTAAAATTGACAAAGGGGGAGATTGTTAGAGCACTGCTCGGTCGAACTTGCATGCGTTGCTATCTCAAGCATGTTTGTCAATGTTAGTGATCAAAACTATAAGTCTTGATTTCTAGCCTATTTATAGATGTCTCGGACTAGGACTTAGATTGTGTAGTTGAGCTTAGTTTTCACGGAGTTTATCATTTGAAAATGAATAACTACTAAGGGGAGCTTGTGGAACTTCACCGACAAAAGGTATGTGGAGACTTAAACTCATTTATCACTTGGAAAGTCTATTTCTACTCTATCTCCTATATTGAGACATAAGTCGTGTTACGATATAGTTTTCTATATACACATTTGAGATTTCGAGGTGAGTTTATCTCGCTTACATATTTCTCGAAATATGTGTTGGCAAGCTTTCGCTTCGACCAAGTTCATCTTATATCATGTGAAAATTGCCGAGTAACGTCTTACATGGTTTGTGTGATACAATCATTTGGTGTAATCTTGGAATGTTTCGTAATGGTTATTTCAATAACTTAAAAATTGCTTTGATGCTAATAGTGTGTGAAAACGGTTATTGTCATCCTCTAAGAAAGTTTCAATGATTGAAATAAGAGTTTAGAACACTTAACCATTATTGGATACGTCATGTTGTGCACTCTTGCACATATGAAATCCATGTCCGGGAACCATAGTATGCTCACCCGTTTGCGTACCTGTTGGTTTGAGAAATCCGGGAACCTAAGTATGTGCACCCGTTTGCGTACTGGCGTACAGGTTCATGTCCGAGAATTTCTGCTGGGATTTGAAGTTCGCGTACCAGTTTGCGTACTGGCGTAACTCAATCTTGGTCAGGGTATTTCAAGTATGCGTACATGTTTGCATACTTGAAGGTTAAAGTTCTAAAATTGGTTTTAAACATGAACATATCAAGAATATAAAGCACAATTTGGATAACTTTGCCTATGTAAGTGGCGGTTCAGATTTGTCCTCAAAAGAGATAAATCTAGGGATGTAATCGTTTGTCATAAGTGATGGTTGTGATCGGGATTAGAAATGCATCTAACGGACAAAATTTATCATGTCATTAAGGTTCCATAATTCTTCATAATAATTACTCTATTAATTTAACATGATAATATTTTATTAAATGTCGAATAAAAATGATAATATATAAATTATTTTACTAATGATGATGATAATTATATTTTTATTAGCTAATACTTAGGATTAGTTTGGTATTGCTGCGAGTTTTACAAAAGTGCTTTTCCGATGCACGTTACTGTATCGAACTATATATAAAAAAAAACAATCGAATGGTTGTTGATGTACTTTAGTGTGCCAAGCTTTGTAAAAAAAAAAACAATTGAATGGCTGCAAATTATAAAGTAAAGCTAAAACTATTTTAAAAAGCGATCAAATTGTGTCTGGGAAAATATCAGGTTCAGCTACAGTTACTGAGAAAATGACAAGAGCAGACATATCTCTGAAAATTGTGTATTCTATTTTATTGTGCATAAAATAAGTAAATTTTCAACTATTAGAGTACATATATGTAATATTAAATTTACTAATGAGAATTATTACTAAAAAGTACTCCCTCCGTCCCTATTATATATTATATAGGCGGAATATTGAATTTTTCTAGTCAAGAATACATAACACAGTTTGGCTAAGTTTGCCTCTGTAAGTGGTGGTCCAGATTTGTCTAGAGAGAAGATAAATCTACGGTCACGGTTTGTTCAACTTAAATATTAATTAGTATAAGTGTTTTATTAATTGGTGTGTCATTAATTTCTCATAATAAATGATTTATTAATTTTACATCATAAATGTCCCTTTAATACATAGTATTTCCGTCAATAAATAATTTTGATAAAAATTATTTCAATACATATTAGTGGTGCCGGTGGTAGTAGAAGAAGTAGTAGGTGGTGGAAGCGGTGGCGGGTGTTAATAAGTGGTGGAGGTGGTAATATTAGTTTTGGTGGATGAAATAGTGGTGCTGGATGGTTTTAATGGTGGTGGTATTGGTTTTTTATTTTTGAATCAAAATAATAAAAAAAAAAATTACATGACGGGTAACATTGTATTGTGAAAAATATAGTAAGTTGTTTTCGACACGATTAATAAAGGAGGGTAACAAATATTTCGGGGATGATACAAAATCATATAAGACAAAATGATCATGATCATTCGATCAAGTGGTACCACTGCTATCTTTGGTAACCGTTTGTACGCATGGTTTTTCAGTATTAACAAAAAACATATAGTTGAATAAATTAATTGGCGACCTAAGTTTGCTTAACCTAAACTTTATACATGAGGTCTGGGATTAAAAGGTAGAAATGCGCCCAATATTCTACGAGGGATGGGCGGTGGTGGTGGTGGTGGTGGAGAAAGAAGTGATATACGGTGGTTTTATGATGCTGGCGGGTATTGGTCAGTAGTAATTGACTATGTTAATTATGTGCCGCTACAAAAGGGTAACACTATAAAGCAGAAATGTGGATGATCGTCTTAATGCTAATGAAAATTTAAAAAAACACCGGGATGTCACGTTGAATAATAAATACTAAAAATTACATATTTAGTATCAAGATTTTTCCCTCCAATAGATAAATCTACGGTTGTATTGAGATCCCATAAGCAGAGCGCAAGTTGGCTCTTGGATTACTGAATGATAATGAATATAATGCAACGCTCCCTCTCGGTTTCTCCGATGAAAACCGAAACCTTCTAAAAAAAAAATCAATCGAACAACACTTATATGGAGCGCATCACCACCAGTGTAAACTTCTCTGAATTGCTACATATCCATTGAAATTTCTACAAATTAATTTGGTGATTTCGTCCTACCATAATTTTTAATGAGGCATGCAATTAAATCTCTAATAGTGATTTTAAAGGTATTTAATAATTCAAATTCTCTTAAGTTTTGTTTATGCAAGTACTGATTTAACTTGGGTTCTTTTATATTTTTGTGTTAAGTTGATGACTTTTTAATTTGAATATACATGTTTGGTTAACCGAAGTTGATACATATAGGGTATTCTCTTTGTAACACTGATGTTAGTCTCTCATTTTTCCCATTAGCACTCTATTTGGATCCCGGATTTGTATAAATTATTTGATTAATGTTGGGGTATTTGTTTAATCTCAAGGCCGATTAAACCCAGTGTGTGTTCTACGAATTGAATGCGACAGAAGTTTGTGTCGCATCTTTCTTTCTTGCAAGTTAAAATTCATTCCAAAGAGCTAACCTAGGGGGTTAGCAACCCTTACATCCGATGTATTAGAGCCGTCGAATGTCAAAAGGACTGGTGAGTGTTTGACATTTGATTTATCTACTTCCAAAGCTTTTGTCGGCTCTACCTTGAAACTAATAATTTTTCTTCAGAAGATTAGTTGAATTTATGTAGATACAAATATCAATATGACTATGTTCTTTATTGCTCCAAATTACTTGAGTAACACTAGATGTGAGAACGCCACTCATACTTAGCATAGTTGGTGTGAAATTTTTTATCCACGAATTTCTTCAATTTTATGTTATCTATATGATTGAGGAAGAATCTTACAATATTTTGATTTACTTTAATAAGTTTATTTTTTTTTTACTTTTATATGTATATCCCAGCCTTCCAATAGCCAATGGTTCTTCATTTGCATAACTCTCACATTTGCAAAAATAAAATAAAAATGATAGTTTTTGTTTATAGTAGGGAAAATATTATGTGTTTTTGCTTCACTCCGTAGAGCCTTAGTTATCAATAATTTCGGAACTCATGTATTCATAAACATCATGGAGTTGGATTGGTAGTTTAGTTATATGTAGCATTATATGAAATATTCTTTTTGAAATTTAAAATTACGGTGGGATGGTAAATGGGGAAAATATCTATTATTTTATTTATTTTTTCATGTTGGGACAACATTATTACTCCGGCCAGATAACAAATTGAAATAACATGCATAAGTAAAATAAAAAGATCAGGTAACCCATTATTTCTCTGGCCAAAACCTATTGGATTTCAAGATAATTACCCACGAAAAAGTGAAGCAAGACGAATGTGAACAATATCATATTGGAGACAAACATCCCCATTTTAAAAAATTGTGCAATGCCGTTACGGAATTTGTTCTTGGCAAAGATAAATGATTAATTAAATTTCGGGTTAAACCCTAGTAAACCGTGGCTATTTTTATATAATAAGGAATGCAATCTTTGCAAACCGTGGCTATAATGTTCATGATTGATTCGAGTGAATCAAACCGATTTTGCTTCAATTGTGTTCTTGTATAATTCTATGAGAATATAGCAATTGAACAACTCTTTAACTAGTTTCATTTGAGTCATTTGAACTAGTTATGGTTAAGATGAATAAGGTTGATATGAGAGTAATCATATGGCTAACCTCGGTAAACTATTTGTGAACTAACATGATGTACACGTTTAGGTACGGTTACATAAACCTAAATGAGGGTACATTTCATTTATGTGTAACAAGCTAAGTTCGATCTAACGGTTGAAAGATATTAACTTGGTTGAATCAGGTTTTTCATCTAACGGTGAATATTGAATGCTTTGTTACCAAGGTAACTTCGATTGCATACCCTGATTTGAAAACTATATAAAGGAGAACTCTAGCAACTGGGAAACCTAATCCCCACACCTCCTGTGTGTTACTAGTTGCATAACTAGAGTCGATTCTCCTTTAACCTTAGGTTTCTTCGAGACCCTGTAGGTTAACGACGTCAAAGACTTCATTGGGATTGTGAAGCCAGACCCAACTATTATCTTTGTAGTTACGTGTTCTGATCTTGCCCGATTCTATCGTATTGAGTACAATTGAAATAATTGACTCGAGATTAATTTCTCCGATAGGGAGATAAAAGTAATCACAAACATCTTCGTCTCATCGTTTGTGATTCCATAATATCTTGTTTCGCTAGTCGATTAATATTATTGTGAGGTGATTGATAATACTAGGCTGTTCTTCGGGAATATAAGACTGGTTTATCAATTGGTTCCTGTTCACCTTGATTTATCAAAAGACGGAACAAAAACTCTTGGGTATTTCTGTGGGAGACAGATTTATTCAATTTATAGACTTTTCTGTGTGAGACAGATTTGTTTATTAAGTCTTCGACTTTGGGTCGTAGCAACTCTTGGTTGTGGGTGAGATCAATAAGGGAATCAAGTGCGTAGTATCCTGCTGGGATCAGAGACATAAGGAACACAACCGTACCTTGAATCAGTGTGAGATTGATTATGGTTCAACTACAGTCCAGTCTGAAGTTAATTGGTAGTAGGCTAGAGTCTGTAGCGGCTTAATACAGTGTGGTGCTCAACTGGACTAGGTCCCGGGTTTTTTCTGCATTTGCGGTTTCCTCGTTAACAAAATTCCGGTGTCTGTGTTATTTCTTTTCCGCATTATATTTTGTTATATAATTGAAATATCACAGGTTGTGCGTTAAGATCAATTAATTAGAATATCCAACCTTTGGTTGTTGATTTACATTGATTGACACTTGGACATTGGTCTTTGGTACCGTTCAAGTTGTTTCACATAATAATCAGGCTCGCGGATTTCTATCTGTTTGATTTGCTGATTACATTGTGAAACAGAGATATTAAACTCTTTGATATACTTCACTCTAGATTGAGTCTGACTGCCTAGTTGATTCTCTAGTAAGTGTATTGGAGTAATTCCTCTCAGATTGCCAAAAGAATTATTGGGTGTGGTTGTTAGACCCCCGCATTTTCAAAAACCATCTGGCCAGGAGTTGTCCAAGGTTCCATGCCAAAAACAACATCTTTTAACATATTAGAACTCATATCATTAGGATTTTTACATATTTTCCAAGCAATTTTTGCCATTAAATCCTGATTAAAAACTTCTAAGTTTCTAAAAGCAAGACCACGTAGCTATTTAGAGACACAAAGACTAATCCAGGAGATAAAACAGATACCTCTGTTACCTTTATGACCCCACCAAAAATTCCTTTACAGAGAATCAAGTTTGGTGATAATATTGTTAGGAATTTTAAAAACTTTCATTTGATGAGTAGGAACATTCAAAACAGATTAACCATAGTGGTTCTTCCAGACTGATTTAAAGATATGCTACTGTTTATGGGTAAAAATCGTTTCCGCCGATTTCGGTAAATTCGGTAGGTGAGTGAGAAACTGGTTCAAACCCTAAACAAATGTGCTGCACGTGAGCACTTTCTAGATTCGAGAGATCAATCTGTACAAGTCCGGCCTAAACCAAGAAATGGCCGTTCCAGACTTGCTTCTTGGTCACAAAGTGGAGGAGAAGGGTTGATTTGGGGAGGGAAGCAAAGAAAGGTGTTGAGACCAGAAATAATTTTGGGAGAGTAGTGTCTCGACTTGTATCGAAAGTGAAAGCTTCGGAAGCTTGCAAGAGATGAAAGCTTTTTGGAGAGCTTGCAAAGTTGCCTTTTCTCGAGAGTGTTGTATTTTTCTCCGACCGAGACTTGTTGTCCGGTGGAAATAGATAAGACCTATTTATACAAGTCGAGATTGAAACGTACCGGCCTCATGAAGGAAGAGAGTAAAGGGTGAAATAATGGGAGGAGGTGGTAACCGCATGGTGTTTATGGGTGAAAACGTTTTCACCATTATTTCCTCATTTATTTGACCGCTTTATTCCTATTCACGCTTTCTTAATGTGAGCGTAGTGTACGCTGCATGATGTGACCGCCAAACCAAAACCCTAGAAAGCATCCCCCAGTTTGTGTTGATGTCTCGAGTGTTGGTTGCACCTTGAATGCAAGTGGCGCTGCTAGTGGCGCGTGTGGCATGTGCCACTGGCATGTGCGGAATGCCTTTTTTGCGGGTTAAACCTTGAGTGCAAGTGGCAATGCCAGAGCTGGCGTGTGTGGCATGTGCCAATGGCATGTGCGGAATGCCTTGGTGGTAGGTTGTATGTTGAGTGTAAGTGGCAATGCCAGAGCTGCTAGTGGCGTGTGTGGCAAGTGCCAATGGCGTGTGCGGAATGCCTTGGTGGTAGGTTGCACGGTTTGCAAGTTAGGCTACCAGCGTGCGTGTTTGGCATGTGTCAATGGCACGCATGTCCATTAGGGCTATGTCCTGGTAAGAAAAGCTACCAGCGATGCATGTTGGCATGTGCCAATGGCATGCGTGGCCAACTTGGGTCACGACCTGGTAGGAAAAGCTACCAATGAGCGTGTTGGCATGTGCCAATGGCATGCGTGGCCAATTTGGGTAGCGCCCTGGTAGGAAAAGCTACCGGCGAGCATGTTGGCATGTGCCAATGGCATGCGTGGCCAATTTGGGTCGCGCCCTGGTAGGAAAAGCTACCAAATGAGCATGTTGGCATGTGCCAATGGCATGCGTGGCCAATTTGGGTCGCGCCTGGTAGGAGAAGCTACCCGTGGCGTGTTGGCATGTGCCAATGGCATGCGTGGCCAATTTTGGTCGCGTGTTGGCATGTGCCAATGGCATGCTCGGCCATTAGGGCCGCGCCCTGGTGAGAAAAGCTACCAGCGAGCGTGTTGGCATGTGCCAATGGCATGCGTGGCCAATTTGGGTTGCGCCATGGTAGGAAAAGCTACCAGCGAGCGTGTTGGCATGTGCCAATGGCATGCGTGGCCAATTTGGGTCGCGCCCTGGTAGGAAAAGCTACCAGCGAGCGTGTTGGCATGTGCCAATGGCATGCGTGGACAATTTGGGTCGCGCCCTGGTAGGAAAAGCTACCAGCGAGCGGGTTGGCATGTGCCAATGGCATGCGTGGCCACTTTGGCCTAGGTTGCATGATTTGCAAGCCTAGGCGTGGGCGCCATTTTGGCATGGCGTGGCTAGGGCCAAGGTAAGGGTGCTTGGCTTGGCGTGGCGTGACTAGCGTAGCTATGGCCAAGGCAAAGTGCGTTTGGCATGGCGCAGCTAGCTCGAGCTAAGTGTGGCTGGCATGATTTGCCATTGGCACGGAGGTGCGGCTAGCATGGTTGGCATGCTTTGGCGCGTTTGGTGTGCTGGCATGATTTGCCATTGGCACGAGAGGTGCGGCTAGCTTGGGCTAGGTGTGGGCGGCATGATTTGCCATTGGCACAGAGGTGTGGCTAGCATGGTTGGCATGCTTGGCGCGTTTGGTATGGTGACATGATTTGCCATTGGCATAGAGGTGCGGCTAGCATGGTTGGCATGCTTGGCCAGCGTTTGGTATGGGCGGCATGATTTGCCATTGGCATAGAGGTGCGGCTAGCATGGTTGGCATGCTTGACGCGTTTGGTATGGATGGCATGATTTTCCATTGGCATAGAGGTGCGGCTAGCATGGTTGGCATGCTTCGGCGTGTTTGGTATGGTGACATGATTTGCCATTGGCATAGAGGTGCGGCTAGCATGGTTGGCATGCTTCGTAGCGTTTGGTATGGTCGGCATGCTTTGCCATTGGCATAGAGGTGCGGCTAGCTTAGGCTAGGTGTGGGCGGCATGATTTGCCATTGGCACGGAGGTTCGGCTAGCATGGTTGGCATGCTTTGGCGCGTTTGGTGTGACTAGCATAGCTAGGGCCAAGGCCAAGAGTGCGTTTGGCATGGCGCGACTAGCTTGGGCTAGGTGTGGTGGCATGATTTGCCATTGGCACGGAGGGGAATTAGGTTTTGTTCGTTGTAACCCTAATTTGAAAAAATACCCCTATTAATTATTGACTACATGCATTAAATGTCCTAATAAATGTGTCACCTATGACATTAGGTTATTTGGGGTTTTACGATTTTACCCTTTGTTTAAAAACCACCATCAACATTAAGTCCCCTGCTTAGCTCGGAACAGGAGCTTTGTTGCGAGGTAAGCATAAGATGGTGAAAAATTATCAACAACAAATCGTAAAGAGGATTGAGGAGGCTTGTCTGACCCTTTTTATAAATTGGATTTGGAATCCTTGCCTCTGGCAGTTTTGTGCAAATCGGGAGGCTGGCACAATTGGGAAGTTAGCGTCGTGAGAGACAGGAAGCTGGGCGGCATTGAAAAGTTGTTGCGAGTTGGGAAACTAAGCGTGCTAGCTGGCGGGACCGGCGCAAAAATGGGAAGCTGATCGTGCTAGCTGGCGTGACTTGAGTTAGGAAACTGAGCGTGCTAGCTGGCGGGACCGGCGCAAGGTGGGGAAGCTGAGCGTGCTAGCTGGCGTGACTTGGGCGGCGTTGGGAAGTTGGGCACAATTGGTGGGACCGGTGCAACTTGGGCGACGTTGGGAAGTTGGGCGCAATTGGTGGGACCGGTGCTACTTGGGCAACGTTGGGAAGTTGGGCGCCCTTGTGGGCCCGTTCCTTATATGCACGATTTTTGGTATAGGAAATTCCTTCCCTATTTCAGAATCTCCACGCCCATATATATATAAAATCCCTTTCTCTCATATTTGTTCTTCCATCTTTTCATACTAGCGGCAGAGTCATAAAGAAAAACCTATTTCGGTATGTCTTCTAGTACTTCTCTTGTTTCCCTTTTCATGTAGGTGCAAACCCTAAAAGTAGGCGTTTTTATAATCCTTGCAATGATATTGCGCATATGATTTCTTGGCGTGCTTCTTGTAGAAAATATTATATATATGTACCCAAGGGAAATACTGTATATATGATTCGAACCCGTAGAAAAATGCTCCATATATAATTTTGAACCCGAAGAAGGATACCATAGACGCATTCGAGCCCGTAGAAAATACTGCGTGCATAGTCTTGAACCCGAAGAAGGATACTGCAAACGCACTTGAGCCCGTATAAAATACTGCATATATAATTTTTTGAACCCTGAAGAAGATACTGCATGTGCATTTTCGAACCCGTAGATAATACTGTATATGTGCTTCATATGACTTCGAACCCATAGGAAATATTGCATATATGAATTTCGGACTTGAAGAAAATACTGCGCGGGCAGTTTTGAATCCGTAGAGAATACACCCTCTTTTTTTTTTTTTTTTTTTTTTGGGTGCGGTTATGTGTCAGGGAGATAATTTCGTCTTTCTCCGTGTGCAGATATCTCGTTACTAAGTTGTTATGAAGAAATCCGACAAGATGTTACCTGAACAAAATTTTGCCTCATCGAAGGATGTTCATAGTTCCAAACCAAACACGGATGACGAATTCTTTGCTAGACCCCTCGCCCCTGCTCGGAAGAATCACCCAGGTTTCGTGCCAATTTTGTTAACCGGTGGTGAAGATGAAAAGAAGACACGTTCGGTTCGCCCAGAGAACACCATACGGTTACATGCATAAAGGGGTATATTCTTCTTCCAACATTGATTTCGGGATGTGTCAAAGCCCATTGCGTTCTTTTGATAGATGGGTTGAGTTCATGGTGAGTAGGGAGCACATAAATACCAACTTGACTCGAGCGCAGATTATTGATGCTTTGTCGAGCTTGATGAAATCTCCAGTTAGGAAGGATATCCCGGGCTTGGTTGCTTTCATCTCCGGATGGTGTTCGGACACCCATACGATCATATGTAGATGGGGTGAAATAACTTTCTCCTTGGAGAGTGTGGCTCTCTTCTTTGTATCTTCCGGAACCGATAATCTTAATATCCGATTGTCCTCGAAGGTGAGGAGAAGATGCGGGAAGACCTTGCCGCTAAGTTGGGAGATTACGCTCGAAAAGACTCCACTTTGCAAGTCGAAGGATTCTGTCCGGAAGAAGATGAAAAGTGCTTTTACACTGGTGGATATCTCAATGGTTTCCGGACGCGGAACCTAAACATGAAAGCGATGATCTTCATGTTGCAGCATTTTTGGCTCTCTGGTTGTCTAGAGACATTTTTGATGACGGTTCCGGCAAGAAGGAAATAAGACCAGAGTTGCTAGTAATTGCTGTGAAGTTAGCAAAAGGTGAATTTCTTCCCATTGGCAAGTTATTCCTTGGTTCCCTGTATGTGCATCTGGATCACCTAGTTGCGAACATGCGAGTTTCGAATGGTTTCATGAAAGTGGATTCATATGTGTACGTTGCTTTTCTGCAAGCCTGGCTATGGGAGCACTTTGAGAAGTATGCTCCGAAACCGTTGCCTTCGATTCCCGCGAGTTGGGGCGGCTCCCGAATTCTTCGATGGGTGAACAAGCGTCCAAAAGTTGGCATGAGCTTGGTTAGTTTTCTCGATAAGTCGCATGAAATCAGTTTTCGCCCATGGGAGCCGGTCCATAGGTCGGTGACTCAAATTGACACCTTTGCTTCTCGCTCCGATCGTGTCTTTATCTTCTGACGGCAACTTGAGTGTTGGTGAAAACTTGTTTATTCAAAGCTGCATGTCCGGCTATATGCCGTCTTTCTTCATGGGGTCTTTCCGAATAGCTGCTTACAATATTGACCGTGCTGCTCGTCACATGGGTTTTGATCAAGGGGTGCCTCTTGCTTACCAGCTGGTGGTTCCTAAGGATTCATTGCATGCCGCCCTCAATGCTAGTGCCCTTGATCCGGGTATCCGCCTTCCCTTCTTTCAGACGGGAAGAGTAACTTCGACGACTTTTGGCTATAATGAGTTCTGCACGATGAGTTCACTATGATCCAAGATTTTGTAAATAACGTGGTGGAGAATGTTCGTTGTAAAGCTTCCCAGCAGTTTTGAAGAAGTATCCAATGTTGAGAGATCCCAAGCGAAAGTTGCACGGCAACTCGGAAAGTCCCAGGCAAAGGAACAGAACGAAGAATCGTCTTTGGCGGGTTCCGGGCGGTTTCAAAAGATCCCTCCGCAGCTCTCGTGTCTTTCAGTTCTTCCAATAACCAGGTATGTGTCGCATCCTTGTTGGTTTGTCTCAAAACACGTGAATTTCTGCTGAAAACATGTGTCTTGTTTCTTCCAGGGATTCGGTAGTGTTAATGCTTTCGCTGCCCTTGCACGTTGCCAGGAGACGGCAATTTCTTCGAAGAATTCCGACGACACTGAGCCTACTCATAGTGGTAATGAGTCAGAGAAAGAAGAAAGTTCGACAAGTGAGAGTGATTCCTCTGGCAGCACTGGCTCTTTCTCGGGAAGTGGTTCGGTGAGTTTCGCACTTCTTTTCTTTCTTCTTCCGTTTCTTTTTTTTTTGAAAAAATGTCTAACTCAAGTTCGCAGGAGGAATCTGGTTCGGAGGACGATTCTGGGGTGGAGCCACACGAAAACTTGCCTTTGGTGACCACCGTCGGTGACTTGGAGATGGGAGTTAGCCAATTGCCGGGCACAGATGTGGTTCAAAAGGTGGATGGTTCTCTGATGGTTGCTGCCGTAGACATGGAAGAAGACCCTTTGCGAGTCGTGAGGCCAGTTGCAGGCGCCATTTTTGATCCCTCGTACTTGGTTCCTTATCCAGGTCATGTGTCTTTGGTTGGCGGTTTCAGCCAGACTTGGCTAAGTATGAGGCGTTGTACACCAGAATCTGGGAGAAGTACGGACATATGGCCACAACCAAGAAGGTCACTAGTCGATTTACGCTGTTTAAGCGTGTGGAAGAGGCTTTATCTTCCATCGAGGATATGCGTGAGGTGACCGGTCACACCGTTTCTGAAGACGTTATTGCCGACTGGGAGCACCATCGCGACGTGTGCGTAGAAAATGAGTTTAACGCTTCGTGGTTTGTATAAGGCCTTCTGAGATCCAGAAGTCGAAAGATGCAGCAACCGAAAGC
The DNA here is from genome assembly GCA_023531295.1 of Papaver armeniacum. Taxonomy (NCBI): domain Eukaryota; kingdom Viridiplantae; phylum Streptophyta; class Magnoliopsida; order Ranunculales; family Papaveraceae; genus Papaver; species Papaver armeniacum. Next base: position 1,694 of record JAJJWW010009735.1, on the reverse strand, counting down.
CTTTCTGCAGAGGAGATTGCATGACAGGAGGTAGAACTCGAAAAGCTTTCCAAGATGTTAACTATGAAGAGAACGACTCTTGATGACGCAAAGTTGACTTTCTCCAAGAAAAGCAGACCTCTGTTGGATGATTTTCCTTGAATGTTCTGTTAAACTTTCATTTAGGTTCTTTTTTTTTTTTTTTTTTTTTTTTTTTTTTTGAAAAACATACTGGATGTCTGGTTCAAGGTTCGACTGGTTTTGATAGACAGCTGGTAGCTTTTGAGGATATTGGATTATTTCGGGATGAATGGTTTTGATAATATAACTCTGATTATGTTTTGTGAAAGGAATATTGCTTTTATGAAAGTGTGTGCTAGCAATAGGCACAAGACGCAGTAGTATGACGGTTTTATTAAGAACCTAAAACAGATCGTATATCTTGCCCTGTCTAAATTTACTCACTTCATAGGTTTTTGCGAACACGCCCCTCTCCATGTAAAAGGCGGCTTTGCTGGTAGCATCGCCAGCAAGTCCCCAATCGTTAGTAGCATCTTCAGCGAGTCCCCAGTGTAGTTTTTTACAACTGGTAACCAGGTTGTCTGGCAGTTAAGTCGGATTGAGTCGCCGGGTTGTCTGGCAGTTGAGTCGGATTGAGTCGCCTTCCCCTACCATCTTGACATCTGGGTCGAAGAACGAGATCGACAGTCTGACATTGTAGCCGATAGATCAATCCTCCCGCTGTGGTCGCCAATTGTTTATGGGTAAAAATCGTTTCCGCCGATTTCGGTAAATTCGGTAGGTGAGTGAGAAACTGGTTCAAACCCTAAACAAATGTGCTGCACGTGAGCACTTTCTAGATTCGAGAGATCAATCTGTACAAGTCCGGCCTAAACCAAGAAATGGCCGTTCCAGACTTGCTTCGGTCACAAAGTGGAGGAGAAGGGTTGATTTGGGGAGGGAAGCAAAGAAAGGTGTTGAGACCAGAATAATTTTGGGAGAGTAGTGTCTCGACTTGTATCAGAAAGTGAAAGCTTCGGAAGCTTGCAAGAGATGAAAGCTTTTTGGAGAGCTTGCAAAGTTGCCTTTTCTGAGAGTGTTGTATTTTTCTCCTGACCGAGACTTGTTGTCCGGTGGAAATAGGTAAGACTTATTTATACAAGTCGAGATTGAAACGTACCCTGGCCTCATGAAGGAAGAGAGTAAAGGGTGAAATAATGGGAGGAGGCGGTAACCGCATGGTGTTTATGGGTGAAAACGTTTTCACCATTATTTCCTCATTTATTTGACCGCTTTATTCCTATTCACGCTTTCTTAATGTGAGCGTAGTGTACGCCGCATCTTTGTGACCGCCAAACCAAAACCCTAGAAAGCATCCCCAGTTTGTGTTGATGTCTCGAGTGTTGGTTGCACCTTGAGTGCAAGTGGCGCTTCTAGTGGCGCGTGTGGCATGTGCCACTGGCATGTGCGGAATGCCTTTGCTGCGGGTTGCACCTTGAGTGCAAGTGGCAATGCCAGAGCCGACGTGTGTGGCATGTGCGGAATACCTTGGTGGTAGGTTGTATGTTGAGTGTAAGTGGCAATACCAGAGCTGCTAGTGGCGTGTGTGGCAAGTGCCAATGGCGTGTGCGGAATGCCTTGGTGGTAGGTTACACGGTTTGCAAGTTAGGCTACCAGCGTGCGTGTTTGGCATGTGTCAATGGCACGCATGGCCA